>PVLC010011443.1:15115-47185 GCA_004027655.1 Graphiurus murinus
CCCAGCATTCGGGAGGCTGAGACCGGAGGATCCGGGTTCGCGGCCAGCCTCAGCTACCTAGTGAGGCACTCCGCAACTTAGTGAGACTCGGTTTCAAAATAAAGAATAAAAAATAGGGCTGGGGGTGTAGCTCGGAGGTAGAATGCCCCTGAGTTCAATCCCCAGTACCGCAAAAAAAAAAAAAAAAAAAAAAAAAAACAAATAACCTAATAAAGAGTGGACAACTGAGTTGAATAGACACTTCACAAAAGAAGAGATGCAAATGGCCAACAAAATATATGAAGATACAAATCAAAACTACACTGAGATTTTATCTAACCCCAATCAGAATGGCAATCATAAAAAAGTCAAATAACAATAAATGTTAGTGAGGATGTGGAGAAATAGGAACTCTTCTACACTGTTAGTGGGATTGCAAACTAGTTCAGCCACTATGGAGATCAGTGTAGAGATTCCTTAAAAAACTGGGAATAGACTCACCATATGATCCAGCTATACCACTCCTGGGTATCTTTACAAAGAGGTTGAAACCAGAGAAGTACAGTAATATATGCATACCCATGTTCATAGCAGCACAATTTAAAATAGCCAAGTTATGGAACCAACCATCCATAGATGAATGTATTACAAAATTGGGGGAAATACAAACAATAGAATTTTACTCAGCAATAAAGAAGAACAAAACTATGTCATTTGTAAGAATTTGTAATAATTTAAAAAATAAAACAGCATATGAACATCATAAGAATACAGAAAAATTAACAAATTCCAATAGTTTTTACTGGAAATGAAGGACTTACAGCAAATTAGGAACAAAAGTGGATACAAAATCAATCATAAAATATCAGAAGCTTTCCTGTATGCCAACCATAAACACACTGAAAAAGAAACCCAGAAAACAATTCCACTCATGATATCCCTCCCAAAATAAAATACCTAGGAATAAACCTAACCAAGAAGGTAAAAGATCTCTAAAAGAAATATTACAAAACATTTGCAAAATAAATCAGAGAAGACTTTAAAACACAGAAAGATTCCACACTCTTGGTTAGGCAGAATAAATATTGTCAGGGGCCTAGTCTGGCCAGCCTCTAGATGGTGCCTGGCAGAGTGCCAGAAGTGGCTGCAGGTGGAAAACATTCTAGGGCTGTACCATGCCAGAGCGCATGCACCAGCACGCCCAACTCGTGGCTGACCCAGGTGAGAGCTGTATGAGAGCCTCGTGGCTTAGGCCCTGTGTAGCTTTAAGAAGCCTTCACCTTTCGCCCAAGAGAGTTGCTGGGGAAAGCCTGGCTGGTTTGTTGCTGGAGTGGGTTGCTGGAGAAGTTCTGGGCGGAAAGGTTGTGGGTTGCTAGTGGAAAGTGGATTGCTGGAGAGAGGGGTTATTGGGAGTCTATTGGAAAGGCACTATTTGGAGAGACGGCTTCTGTGCTGTGTTTGTTACTGCTTGTGTAGTGCCCTCGATCCCAGAGAGAGAGGTATAATAAAGAGAGGTTTGAATCAGCAACATTCAGGCAGCGTCCTTATTGGGGCCTCATGGTTGGGGGTTCAGCCTGGGGTTCCCGATAAGTGGTGGCTCGTACGGAGACCCTCGAAACCCGAGAAGCCCGGGGCCCCGATAAATATCACCAAAATGACCATTCTTCCAAAAGTGTTCTACAGATTAAATGCAATACCCATTAAATTACCAAGGTTATTCCTCACAGACAGAAAAAAATCAGTCCTTCAGTTAAACTGGAACAACAACAACAACAAAAAACAAAATAACCAAAGTAGTTCTGAGCAACATGAACCACTCAGGAGGCATCACAATAACTGACTTCAAACTGTATTACAAAGTCATAGTAATGAAAACAGCATGTTATTGGCACAAAAACAGACACATAGACCAATGCAGCTGAATAGAAGTCTCGGAAACAAACCCACACACTTACAGCCAATTGATTTTTGACAAAAGGGCCAAAAATGTAACACTGGAAAAAAGCCTCTTCAACAAATGGTCTTGGCAAAACTGGTTAATCATATGCAGAAAAATGGAAATGAACTCCACTTTCTCACCCTGCACAAGAGTCAATTCAAGATGGATCAAAGATCTGGAAATCAGACCAGAGACCTTGCAGCTACTTGAAGAGGGCATAGGTCCATTACTTCAACACATAGGCACAGGTAAAAACTTTCTCAACAATAACCTAATGACACACAAATGAATTATTTCAACCTGATAAGATCCATCTATACAAAATTTATAGGTAACATAACATCATACTTAAAAGAGAATAATCAAATTCTCTTCCTCTAAATCATAGGCAAGACAAGAATGTTACCTCTTCTCTTCAGCTATCCTCTAGAGTTTCGGTCCAATGCAATAAAACCAGAAAAATAAATAAAACATAGTATGATGTTGGAAGATAAGTAGTAAAAGTGCCTTTATTTACTGATAATATGATTGCCTATGAGAAAAATCAATGCAATTTACAAAAAGTGATCAGAAACAATAAGTGAATTTAGGAAGGTTATAGGATATTAACAGTATATAAATATACGGATTTGTGTATAATGGTATATATGCATATACATGTGCATCTTAATTCATTTTATGTCTATAAAAGCAACAAAAAAGCCATTTGTGGTGGTGCATGCTTGTAATCCCAGTATTTTTGAGGCTGAGACAGGAAAATCACAGGTTCAAGGACAGCTGTTTCAAAATAAAAATAATAAAATAAGGCTGTGGTGTAGCTCAGAGGTAGAACACCCCTGGGTTCAATCCCCAGTGTCACACACATAAAAAAAGTAACAAACAGAAACATTAAAATTAGATAATAGCATGTACACTCCTGTCAAATACGGTTGACTGATAATCTGAGAACATGTAAAAATTAGTATAATATATGAAAAATAAAAAATGAAAAAAATATAGAAATAGCATATACCATACCTTTTAGAAGAAAGCAGGAAAATACTTTTGTGACATTGACCTTATAAAAGATGTCAAAAGAATACAATAGTAATTTACAAAATTAGTCTTGTGATTTTTAAAAAGACTATTAATAAAATAAAAAGACAAGCAACAAATTGGAAAAAAGTTATGAAAATCCTGTATCTGATAAATGACTTCAACCAAAACATTTTTAAAACACACAAAACTCAATGGAAAGAAAAAAAAAAAGCAATCTATTTTTTCAAGTCAAATATTTGAGGAAATCTTCCTTTGAGTAATATATTCAGATGCCAAGTGAATATGGCAAAATGTTCTTAACACCTTCTTTTATTATGGAAATGTAAATAAATTTAAACCACAAAGAAATACACTGCACACAGAGTAGAATAACTAAAAAAAAATACTGATCCTCTCAAGTTTTATCGAGGAAATTTAACTAGTTGAGTTCTGTAATGATACTGGATGGCATAGGACAGGACCAATCACTTTGGAAAACTGTTCAGAAGTTTTTAAACTTTGTACATACACTACCATATGAACCAGATTTTTCACTTCCTCTATTATTCACACAGTAAAATGGCAGATCATTTCTCTACAAATACTTGCACAAAGAACCCATATTATATTTTCTTAATTTTTTAAAATTCAAATTAAATTACAAGGACAGAAATCAACTTTATGGTTGGCTGTGGAAGAAGGAAGGGAAGAGAAGGAGATTATAAAGAGATAGAAGGAAATTTCTAGAGGTAATAGATGTTTATTATTATATTATTGAGCTATATGAAAAATAGCTTCACAGATGTATATTTATGTTAAAGTAATTGGCTTTATAGCTTAAATGTGTGCAGAATGGTATGTGTGAACTAAAGTTAAGCAAAAGATATTTGGTCCATACGTTAAGGGAAACAAAAGTGAAATTAAGGATACTGGTTAAGAAAGCAAATTCAGTAGCTCAGATAATGAACTGCAGTGGTTCAGATCAACAAGGAAGCATCACAGGTTTGCACAATGGTAGGATTCTGATCTATTTATTAGAAGAGCCACTGTGATTTTCTGATAGATTGGATGTGAAGTGTGGAAGTTAGGAAGAAGTCCAAAATAACTCCAATACAAATCTTGAAAATATATCGTAGATGTTAATGGATAGAAAAGATTGAATGAAAGCAAATTTTGTTTTGGGGGCTATGGAGAGTTCATATTTCGAGAGGTTAATTTTAAATGTCTATTAGACAATGAAATGATGAGTTTTAGAAGACAATTTTTTGTAGATACTTGAAGTTCAAGATTGGGGCCTGGATGATGCATGCAAACTTGGCAATTAGAATATATAGACCTAGATGGCAGATATAAAATTGTCAGTTAGAATATATAGAGATATAACCTTGGTAACAACAGTCAAAATAGTTTTTATCACCTATTATGTGCCTGTGCCAGGTTAAATGTTTTAAGTTTATTTTAGTTAATTTCCTCTGAAGCCCTATCAGGACAGTACAATGCCTTTGGCCCAAATCCTACAGGAGAGTAAAATGACCTCAAAGCAAAATAGCTTAAGACACTTCTTTCTGAAATCAAAGACTGGAACTCTAACACTTAGACTCTTCTGTTACCTACAGCAAAGCAAATACTTTCTTCAACACATGATGGGAATGAGTAGGTAGATGAATGGATGAACAAAATGTGTGGACAAAATATTCTGTACAAGTCTAAACAAAGCAGTTGCTAATAAAAGGCATCAAGTGATCTAAGAAAGCAAGAGAAGAAAAAAATCACTCTCTTTTCAGAAGGTCTGAGAAGTCGGAAGAAGAGAATTGGGTTTTGAGTACTGCAAATAATAGCATGCTGCAAGGGATAGAGAGAGAAGGCAGGCGGTGCAGATGACAGGATAGCAAGAGCAATGACTCGAGACTCTAAATGGCCTGTCAAGATCAGAAAGAGATAAAGAGTGAGATTTTGTGGACCACAGGGGCAGAGACAGAAGTGGTAGAAGATGCATTTAAGGAGATCTGAGGAAAGTCAGTATTGCAATGCCTGGTGAGATGTGCTAGCATACTTCTGTGGATCCATTGTGATCCACAGCTGCAGGTGAAAGGGAAGGCAGTATACATAGTTATACTTAGAGAAGATGACTGCCCAAAATCTGAGACCAGGGAGAACTCAAAACCCCGGAAGACTCCTGGAAATTGTCAGTCATTGACTGCTTACTAGTATATATATATATATATACATATATATATGTATATATATATATATATATATAATCTGTGGTATAATATATGTCTTATAAGACTATTGATCTTGTACTCTGAGAGCAGACTTAGATCATGGAGAAAAATCAAAATACAGTCTCAGTCATTTCCAGAACATTTATTGTAATTGTGACCAAAAGAGTTCCTTCATTCCTTAATAATCCATGCAATTTTTTTACAACTTTTGATATATTAGAGCAGAGAAAGGGTTGGGCAGTCCATTTGTCCTGGAGCTCAACTGACTGTGCCCAAGTCTCAGGTCTGAGTCAGTTGTGAGTTTGGTCCAGGTATTTAGGCCTTACCATAACCATTGCTCAACCAGGACCTAAGGTGAAGATTTGGCTGGGTCAATATGGCAAGGTGGCAAAGAAAGAAGCTATGTATTTCCAGTTTAAGGTGCTGACAATTTTAGTCTTCAGGTTGCTAGGGACTCTACATGGTTGTCAAGGTGCTCCTGGTCAGCAGGCCTTGCTCCTACATGTTGCCTATCATGCCTGGGTGTTGGACTTGTTCCTGGTGCCCGTGTGTTGCTCCCCAGGCCCTGAGTGTGTTGTGCCACAACTATGTGTTCTGCAAGAGTTACCCTTGTGCACCGCACATCATGTATGAGCCACACTCAGGTGTGCTTTGAGAGTTAAGTTGCTCTTTGACTTTAATGGAGGCCTTTTAAAAAAAAAAATGTGTACTCCATTCATCCTACCATATTAAAACTGTGTTTACTATTTTCATTGAGAGAAAAAGATGAGATTTTCAAGTTCCTACTTATTGTTATATAGCATATTGGTATATTTTGTCAGCTAATATGGTCTTTGTAATGTGAAGGATTTCTAATGTATTAAAATAATGGTATATACTAACTATATATTAAATATTTTATTTTATATTAGTGTTATTAATATATCCAATATTATAGTTGCTGAAAAGATCTTGATATTCATAAACTAAACTTTTTATCTCTTTTTTTTCACTTTTAAGATAAAAGCACTGTGATCTAAGTAAATGATGCAGCCATTAATAAGTTATGGAAATAGAGATCATTTAAAAATATTCTTCAACAGGGTCTTACTAAGTTGTGGAGAGCTCACTGGGTGGCTGAGGCTGGCCACACACCCGGATCCTCCTGTCTCAGTTTCCCAAAACCTGGGATTGCAGGTGTGCGTCACCACACCCGGCTTTCTTACCAATATATTTTGACATTGAATCCATCAGAGCATATAATTATAAATTGCATCCTTTTCACAATATTAAAGTATTGTATTTTAACAACAACAACAAAAAAATTCTTCCACTATTCACGTTTACTCTGACCTGACCCTAACTGAACTGAATCTCAGCCTGTTTTCTTGTAATTAGAACATCATGGAAAGTATTTAAGTTGGCAAACAATATATATTTATTGCTCATTCATTACCTTAAGCCTAAATTGGCCTAAAAACAGGAAAATAGAATTTAGAAAAGTTATAACACAATTTTTCTAGCCAAGTGTGTTCATATAAGCCTGTAATTCCAGTACTTGGGAGGCCAAGACAGGAAGATCTCAGGTTCAAGGCCAGCCTCAACAACTTAGTGAGTCCCTGTTTCAAAAAACAAAGTAAATAAATAAATATAATAAAAAGGCCAGTGGTGTAGCTTGAAGGTAGAATAACGCTGTATTCAACCCTCAGTACAAATAAATAAATAAATAAATTTAAAAAATCTGGCTGGACATTGTGCCTTAGTTATCCTTATTACTGTTGATGAGACTGCAGATATAGTGTTCTTAAGTTCTTGTAACAACTTTATATTAGAAGTGTTCACAGGTATTCTTTATTATGTAGAAAGAAATTCAGCAAGATTTAAAAAACAGCATGTACCGGGCGTGGTGGCACACACTTGTAATCCCAGTACTTGGGAGGCTAGACAGGAGGATCCCGGTTCATGGCCAGCCTCAGCTACTTAGTGAGGCCCTCTGCAACTTAGTGACATCCTATTTCAAAATAAATAATTAAAAATAGGGCTGGAGGTATAGCTCAGAGGTAGAATACCCTTGGGTTCAATCCCCAGTACCACAACAAACAAACAAAAACAAACAAACAAACAAACAAAAAAAAACCCCTCAAAAACAGCATGTGGTCTCTCTCATAGGACAGTAAGTTTCAGAGCCTAGATTTTGTTCCTGATTCATGTAAAGTTAAAGCATTTGTTCAGAACTACTACATAATATTGTATCTTCATATCCCAGTTAACAAAAGGACCATCTGGGTTACCTCATCCTTTTCTACACCTGTGAATAAAAAAAATCCCCTCTTCTTTTTGTAGAAGAATAGGCAAGAAAATAGTCAAGGCCTAGAAGCAGTCTTTAGATATTTGCTTGCCATTTTTTCTCATTTTCATTTTCAGAAGGTAAGAACTTCCTGACTTAGGGTGTAGGGTTAAAACAAGCATACTTCATCTCTGCCTGCAGCCTTAGTGCCTTTTGGTCGCTCTGAACACATGGTGACAGACACCTGTAATTTCAGTTGCTAGGGAGCTGAAGTAGGAGGATGGCAATTTCAACAACACTGTGAGTAATTTAGTGATAACCTGTATTAAAAAAAAGAAAATAAAGAGAGAGCAAGAGGGAGGAAGGGAAGGAGAGAGGAAGAAGAAAGGAAGGAAGGAAGGAAGGAAGGAAGGAAGGAAGGAAGGAAGGAAAAATTAAGAGAGTAAGGGAAGGACAAAATCAAAGGGCGGCTGGGGTGGTGGCTCAGTGGTAGAACATCCCTGGGATTCATTTCCAATTAAAAAAAAAAAAAAACTCTCATCCACTTCAGTTTGTTTGTTTTTTTGGTAATGAGGATTGAACCCAAGGACATTCTACTTCTGAGCTACAACTCTAGCCCTTTTTATTTTTCATTCTGAAGTAAGGTCTCCTGAAGTTACTGTGCACTGACCTGCAATCTTCCTGTCTCAGCCTCCCTAATCCTGGAATTACAGAAGTGTGCCACCACACCCAGCTCAACACTTCACTCTTGTGGTCATAGTGCAAATATTCTGCAGTTTTATTATTTTTATTTTGTGTCTCAAAAGGAATATAGCTGATGTGGATAAGTATGTGATTCTGTGTGTGATTATTTGTATATATAATAGGTTATTGATATATTATACATATATATCTAAAAATCAGACTAACCAAACTTACTTTATTTCTGTTGTTTATTACCATTCAATAATGACATTGGGACATTTCCTTTTGAGAATAATTCCCCCATCAATGACTCTTCCAGACTTAAAAGGAGTTTTATGACAGGCTTAAATTCAGATGAAGGTAAATGGGTACACATACCTCTAACTTTCTAAAAGATCGTCATGCTTAAAAGTGCTACCACGTTTCTCTTACTAAAGTCTGCAGGGCTCGGCAACTAGGAAAATTGTATAAAATATGATGAAATAAAAAATGTAAAATGATCAATCAAATAAAGCCAATAAAGGAAAAATACTTGCATTTATCTTCATATGTCTATGCAATGTGTAAAACCACCAGAGGCCAAGATAAAGAATCTGATTATCTTCATGTTTGTTTTTGGATATTAAGAGGCCATTACTCTGTTTTACTTGAACTGCTCCTGTGTAACTGCGAGGGTAGAGAAAGTAGTGTTCCATTCTCATTAGACCACGACACCAGCAACAGAGACCTTAGGTAGAAAGGTTGGTCCACTATCTTTGCAGAATGAGCTTAAAGGAATAGAGGAATATTAGGGAGACAAGGAGCATGGGGATAGAAGTGCAGAATGGAGACTAATAAAAATGAGATTAGATAGATTGAAAAAGATTTTATTGTTTTTCTTGGTGCTGCACTTGTTCATATTCTTTAGCTTTTCTTAAAATCAAACATAAACACGACTTAAAGTTCTTGAGGCAACAATCCTGCCACCCCAGGAAATAATTATTCTAAAAACATGAGACCACTTGAGGGCACTGTGGCATTGCATTTTGATCAACTGACCTTTTAAGACTCAACTCAGGAAAAATAAACTAGTTTTTCAAAACCCAGGATGAGCACACACAGGTACTCTGGGGTAATGTCTGTACATGGGGATGGGCATAGCTGTGTGGACATATAAATCAGTTAGTGCCCCATGGAGGCAGCTCCCAGACCAGAGATTACCTTCCACATCTGGCTGTCACGATATGCTTCAGAGATTTCCTTTTCTGGTTGCCCAGGCTGAGCTATGATATTATGATTATCCAATTGCAGTGATAATGGATCATTTTTGGCATTTCCTACTCATTAGAATCTGTGCCAGTGTGATGGATTAATTTAGGGGCATTTTCTGTCCTTGGTATAATCATTGGGAAAGAAATGAAAATAGCTGGTGCACTGGATAAATTGCAGCACAGAGTCCAGGACTTGGATGTGCAAAAGAAGAAAAAAGACAATGAGATTGAGGAGGGAGAGTGAGAAGGTGCTGGTGAGACTGTGTTCATAAGGCTTAGCTGAGCAAAGGTAAGAGACTCAGCTTGCTGGCTCAGATCAGAATCAGTGGGCTTGCCACAATGGAATGCAGTGCTAATATTGGAAATGTTTAAATGCATGCTAATAGAGCTGGACCCTCTCATGAGTGGCTTTCCTTTTTATTAAAAATCAACTGACTGCAATGCAAATCACAGAGCCCTTTTATTTGGCATTTGCATTATTTTACATTTATAATTCTTATACTAAATGAAATATTTTAAAAAACCTGAGTTTTAGTTACGTTTCTCAAACACCTCATGTCAATATATCTGTTTGATAAATACGTATCAAACTACACTTTACCTGGCACTGTAATAAGGATGGAGAATACAGAAAACTTTGAGAGCTCCCCTTCCATTCAATCAGAATGCTTTTTGAATAAATTGAAAATAAATTAAACAAAATAATAGAACAATGTGAATTGGCTTCTTGTGATTACAGGTTTTTCATTTCTTAAA
Organism: Graphiurus murinus; assembly: GCA_004027655.1. NCBI lineage: Eukaryota > Metazoa > Chordata > Mammalia > Rodentia > Gliridae > Graphiurus > Graphiurus murinus. Next base: position 25,232 of record PVLC010011443.1, read on the forward strand.
CTTACTTGAAAGTTGTGAAATTCTGATTCATCATCTTCTTGTCTTAAACAAAGAATGCTTGGGATTCAAAAAACAACCTCCAACCTCACCCATTTGATTAATTAAAATTGCCAATAACCTTGGAAAAGTCCCCGGTGCCACAGGTAAAATACTGAGCATAGCCTAATTTTTTGGAATGCATGCATTAAGGAATTGGAAGTAATCCTATTACGGGAGAGAAAGGAAATTCACAGCGGAAAGACATAGTTTTAAAAAATAATGTAGGAAAGAATAGATTGTTTAAATATTAATAAATGGCAAAGAACATTTACTACACTTTCACATAAATGTAGAATCATGAAGACTTTGATGGGCCTACAATGTGCTTCGGTATATTATAAAATACAGAAGATGTAACATAAAGAGATAGAAGACAGCCTTAGAATGTCACTAGCACTAGTGAGTGACAAGAAAGAATACATAAAGCAGGAAGCTGGGAACATGGACTTTTATGACACCTTTGAGGAGAGGACGTTTCTGCTTGAAATAAATTAAAAAGAATAAGAAAAAAATCTATGATTGTTAAGCAGAGGTTCTAGGAAGTGATCATAAAAGGAAAATTGACCTAGTTAAATGAAAATCTAAAATAAACGATCTGAAATGTTACAAGTAAGCCAAACCAAATGGGCAATTTCTGAGCAAGATGAGAAATGTTTTGTAAGTATTTGTTCTTCAGAAACCTCCTTGTCAGGTGACAAGCACCCTGTCAATGGGAGGACCATACAGAAACTTAGGGGACCATCTGATGATGCAATACAGAGAATTTTCAACCAACTAAAGGTTCAACTCATTTCTCTATTGAGGTAGTATCAGTCCTGAGACTCATTAACATATTCGACAATATTTATGTGCCATCCACAGGAATATACGTTTTTGATACTGGGATAAAAAGAGCCTGTGTATACCTTACAGAAATAAACTCTTCATAGACATAAAGAATAAATATCAGGCTAATGACAAGGGATGACAAATTTTCTGTAGGTTTAATGTAAATAAATTCAAACTCTAGGAGAATTTAGAAGAATTTGAGATGATTAAATTTATATACAAAAATATCTTTTCACATATACTTGTCTTAATTAAGGCTCTTTAGAGAGACAGAACCAAACCAGGCATGGAGGGACACACTTGGAATCCCAGTGTCACAAAATAAATAAATAAACAAACAAGTTACAAAATAGAGAACCAATAAGATATGTATGTATTTACAGAAAGAGATTTATCTAAGGAAATGGTTCTGCAATTATGGAGGCTGAGATGTCCCAGTATCTGCAGGCAGAAAGGGGGAGATTCAGGAAAGCTAATGATGCAATCCTAAACTAAGTCTAAAGCCATGAGAACATGAGAGCCAGGCAAGCCACTGGGGCATGAGCTAGTCTGAAAATGGGACCGCTTGAGACTCCAGAAAACCTAGTCCTTTAATTAGGGTCTGAAGGCAGGAAAAGACCAATGTCTCAGCTCAAGGCAGTCAGGCAGGAGGTTACCTCTCACTTATTGGAAGATCAGCCTTTTTGTTCTCTGTATGCCTTTAGCTAATTGGATGAGGACCACTGACCCTTAGGGAGAGAAATCTGCTCTGTTCTTTCTGCCAGTTTAATGTTAATCTAACTCAAAAACACCTTCGGAGACAAACTGCAGAATGTTTGACTAAATGTCTGGGGGCACTGTGGCTCAGTCATGTTTGAGCCAACATATGCATGCACTGTGTTAAATTGACAATAGTTACACCACACACACACACACACACACACACACACACACACACACACACAGAGTAATGTAGAGAAATCTTCATTGATAGCATGAGAATGATATAAAAATTAAGAAAAGGGGAGACACTGTGCAGGTAGTCATCAGGAAAACAATTCATATATGGTAAGGATGGTTTACATGGAGGAGGGCCCTGATTGACATGTTGCTTTATTTTAGTTTGCCTAATTGCTTTGTTCTTAGTCCTTCCTTTCCTCCAAATCTGTGGGACACAGGTCACCACTGCCTTCACTTTAGAACTTTCTGATCCATCATTATACAACTTACAAGTAGTAGACACTCTGACATTCAGGAAACATCATAATTAGAGAATAATGACTTGAGACCTGTGATGAAACTGAATTTGAGCACAGGTGGAAGGAACTATATACTGTTTTACTCCTTGAAAAAACTACCTTCAAATTTCAGGTTATTCAAATCCGAGTTCATATTTTCACAAATAAAGGGATAAGAGCCATTCAACGTGGCAAAATATTCCAACATTGGCCTCAAAGTAGGCCTCTATTAATACCTTCCAGAAAGAGATGATATACAGAGCTAACACAACTATCCCCAAACAAGGGGATAATATCAAAAGATAATCAGTTTCTACTCAAGACTGTGTGACAAAATCCACTGGATTTCCCCTTTTTATTCCCTGATTTTTTTTTTTGCCTTTACTATTTTCTTTAGCACCTTTCCTGTTATACCCTTAAAATGTCCTGTCCTTTATTATTTTGTTAGCAACTTTCCTTATCCCCTTAATAAATCCTGTTCTTTCCCATGCTTCTTTCTCTTCTGAAATTAGTTGTTAAATCCAATGGAAATCTGCTAAGCTTCTACAGATATCCCTCAAGTGAATGAAATATTTCTAGTGCTTCTCCCACATAGAAACACTGACTCAATCCACTCACACATAGACTACTTTTAACACAATCTTTTCCCTATCTTCAAGTAACATTCAACCCTCTGATAATTATTTCTAGAATCTCCACTACCTCCCAATGATTGTTATTTTGACAATAGAACCCAACCTATTTGCAATTACCAGCTAACTGGACTAGATTCTGTCATCTTGAGAGTCATTACTTCCTTCATATTGCTTGATTCTCTCCAATTTTCTTCTTTTCTCAAATCGGCTCTCAAAAAATCATCTGCTTCCTTTAGTTTATCTCACTTTCTTTCTTTTTTTTTTTTTTTTTTGTGTGTGTGTGTGTGTGTGTGTTACTGGGGATTGAACCCAGGGGCATTCTACCTCTGAGCTAAGCTATACCCCTAGTCCTATATTTATTCTTTATTTTGAAACAGGGTCTCACTAAGTTGCAGAGGGCCTCACTAAGTAACTGAGGCTGGCCGTGAACCCAGCTCCTCTGATTTCAGCCTCCCAAGTACTGGGATTACAAGCATCTGCCACCACTCCTGGCCCATCTCACTTTCAATGTAGAAACAAAATATTTGTCCAGAGTATCTCAGATCCCCTTGTAGGTAGTCTGGAATTGATTTAGAAGAAATAGCTGCAGAACTATACTAAGTTCTAACCATGATTTTACTGATTTTCAGGAAAAGTTCACCATATTTTAAGTAGCAACCCAAGCCCCAACAACAGAATCATCTCCTCCTTGCTGAATAAACTCACTAGGTTCCTGGACAACATCATCATTGATCTCAAATAAGTGACTCCTTAATTATAAGAAACTCAGTATGTTTTGTTCCCTTCCATAATCACATTGCCTTCCATATGATCCTGAGGCAGAAAGGGGTACTTATATATGCTGCCCTTTGACTTCTGTGTCTGTGTTCCTGGAAAGTTTTGGATGTGTTGACTGTAACCAGCAGGATTTCAGCAGTGAATGAAGAGATGCATCATAATACTGCCTTTATGTTGGAATCACCAAGGGAAGACTATAGGTCTGGGACTTCTTCTGGTGGAGTCCCAAAAGTTGAGCCTGTTGATTCAGACACTAATCACTAATCTTGTTTTTGTCTTTGTTTTTGTTTTCGGTACTGGAGATTGAACCCAGGGGCATTCTACCTCTGAGCTACACTCCCCCAGCCCTATTTTATTTTTATTCTTAATTTTGAAACAGGGTCTCACTAAATTGCTGCATGCCTCACTAAGTAGCTGAGCCTGACCTTGAACCTGGATCTTCCAGTCTCAGCCTACCAGGCACTGGGATTACAAGTGTGCTACACCACACCAAGCTTAATCTTGTTTTTTCTGTGTATCTTCACAATTGTCTCTTTCAGTAAATGTCTCATGGGTTGTAGAGTACAGCAACTGGAAATCAAGTCACAATAGATGATCTAGCCAGTCCTAAATGAACAAAAGGTGATAGTGGCTGGCCATGGTAGTGCATGCCTGTAACGCCAGTACTTGAGAGCTTTTTTTTTTTTTTAATACATAAACCTTTATTGGTACATGTAATTCTTTCATTGATTCTTCCACTCTTTCCCTTCTCCTCCCATTTCCTTCGATTACCTTCCTGGTTCCACTGGGGTTCCCCCTTCTTTATCTAAACAATCATGCTATGTACATATACAGAATTATCAATGTTAATCTCAATAACGTACAAGGAAGGGAAAGGAGTGGAGTGAGATCTAGAACACAACACGCCAAATGCTGTGTGCATGTATATTTCTATCACTCACTTTGAACCTCATTATGATACGTAATTACAATGCACTAATAAGTGTATATAAAAATAAATGAAAACAAAGAAAAATAAAAACCTGCCGGGTGTATACTTCAGAGGTATAATGGCCCTGGGTTCAATCCCCAGTATTACATAAATAAATAAATGAATAAATAAATAAATACATAAATAAAATATATAGTTTATATTATGCTCTTCAGAGGAAAGAAAAATGCCTCCTCTTCCCTTGAATAAGAACGCAGACTAAAAAAGGTTTTTGCTTCACCTAATTTATTCAGGCTTCTTAACCTTCTCCTAGGCCCATCTATCTCTTTCCTTGTAAATCAGTTGTAACCAAGAACTTTGCTGTGTCAGTTTAGCAACTATCTCAGCTCATACCTGGTTAACAGTCCCCACTCCACACCCTTAGTTTCGGCTCGCTCTTGTCTGCCTTCAGTAGGAATCCTGTCAGGTTGTCTTAACTTGAATTCCTCCCAGTCTGGATACCAGCTCTTAGTAACCTTCCATCCTTCAACTCCCTGCTCCCTGGCTATAAATTCCCACTGGTCCCTGCTGTGTTTGGAAAGGAGCCAGTTCCATACTCGGGTTTCTCTTCCCTTTTTGCTGTAGTCCTGAGTAAACTTCACTGTCACTATGTTAACTTTTGTCCAACTGCTAATCTCTGGAATGAGCTATCTGCATTCTGTAATGGCTGGAATGCATTCCAGTGTTTTGATATATGTTCTTTATTAAAACATTCTCTTTATGGAAAATTTTGACTTTTCATTATTTTGTTCCTGTAAATTATTCATAATATAATAATCACTTCATTAATGCAGTTTCTGCTTTTGTTAAAGTATATATTTAAGACAGATTAAAATATTAGAAAAACTTGATTGATGATTTAAAAATATTATAACACTTGTGAAAGCTACAATATTGCTTCGAAAAGAAACATAATAGGTTAAGTGTTGTAGGAAATAAATTAGTATACTAATCTGTAACATCACCAATATCCAGTGCTACTTTGAAATTATTAATTTATTAGGTGTTATCTCATGTAAATCTGTAACTTTAATTTTTTATTACCACTATAGTGGCATATTTGCGTGTTGTAGTTCCTTTTGTGGAATAAATGAGATTTATGCATTACATTGAAAAGAATGGGAAATCAATGGAAAATAAATAACAATGTGAAGCAAGTTGTGGTTAAAAACTAGATATCTACAATAAAGAGGGAAGCAAAAATACAAATTAGGTATCACAATTTGTCGTAAAGATGAAAAATCTTCTTTGGCATGGCATTTAGCATGTAGTTGGGCTCCATAAGTCCTCTGAATTTGTTCTGCAAAGTATTTTATTGCTATGAATTTCAGACTCTCACAGAATGAATCAAGTCCTGATATAGACTTTATAATAATTTATGTAGATAATTTTATTTTGCAGCACAATCTGTCACCTTTATGACGATTGAAGGGCATGAAATTGTATTTGGGCAGTGGTATCAGTAGAGAGTCATGGCTGGGTGTTGTGGTAAGTTGTGGATGAGAAATGGAGCACATGACTCGTATTACTCTCCTCTTCCCACTACACTTGTTAGGCGGTAGAGCAAGTGCTTTGAAATTAAGTTGAAAACAGAAGATATGTCCTTTGCTTTTTTAAGCAATGTAATTTGGACACATACATTTGGGAAGTTTAATGTAACTTTTATAATTCTATAAAAGTTTTTGCTTTATTTTTGTATTGAACCAGTGTAGTAAGAAATAAAATATTATTTCTCAGACAGAGCCAGATTAATGTAAGAGGTCTAGACTGAGATCCAGATAATCTGGGTTTGCTATATTTTTTATATTGATTATCCTCCAAAAGCCCACATGTAAAAGACTTAGTATCCAGGGTGGTGCTTCTGGGAGGTAGTAGTGCATTTAGGAGGTAGGACCTTGTAGAAGAGCTTAGATCATTAGGGGTGCACCTTTGCAGGGGATTATAGGATCCTGACCTCTTCTCTTTTGATACCTGGCAAAGAGGTGCACATTTTTCTCTAATGTTCCCACCATTACCACCCAGTACACCTATCAGGGGCCTAAAGCAATGAGGCCCCCATATCTTGGACTGAACTCCACAAACTGTGAATCTATATGTTTTTCTTTATACTTTGTCTCAGGTATTCCATTGTAGTGATGGAAACCTGATTAATACGGGCTTCTAAACCTGTCTACAAAATTTTCTTCTTACTAGACTTTGGGGAAATTCTTGATTATGTGATTCTGCAAATTCTTTATATGTTGAAAGGAAATCAGAATTCTTCCCCTAGCTACTAAGAAAGCTTATCAATGTCAGAATAATGCCATGTTTAAAACTAAACGCTACATAAGCATATGAACCTAAATCTTTCTTACATTTTACATCTCATCAACTTCTATGTTGTGGGATTGTTTTATCAATTTGGGGTGTAAATAAATGCTACTTTAATTAATTAATTCAGAGTGAAATTTTCTATATATGTTCTACCAGCAAACACATTCTTTGTATCTAAGAAAGCATTTTTTCATTAACAATTGTTGTTGAAGCAAAGAGCTTTCCAACTCAATGAATTATAATCACAATATAAAAGCATGCATTCCCAAATATTTCCATCATTAATCAGACCTTAGAAATAGATGTTGAATAATATAAATTTAAATCAGAAGAAGCAATATGTCTCTATATACTGACAAGTTTGTGCTTACACATGAATGTATGCAAATATTTGAAGAAAATACTATCAAAAGTTCATGATCAATAATTATAATTCTAACTTGATTACTTATTTGTCAGTTTCTCTTGAGATTAGTCATGAAAAATACATCTGAGATACTGAAATATAGTTAATGTTATATCCAGAAAGCATTTTAGAAGATAGATAGTTTTCAAAAATGTTCAGATTCAATTGATAATTTACTACATGAAAAGGTACAGATGATTGTAAATGATTATAAGATCTATCATGAGAAATTCATTATTGAGCTTCTGCATATCTATTGGTAATTACCTAGCAAGTTACATATCCATACAAATTCTCTCACCTAGACACACATACACACATATGTGTGTATATTAACATAAATGTGTGTATATATATATGTAAGCAAATATACATATATAATATATATAATATCAATCACATTAATTTTTAAAAAATCTTCCAATTATTGATTTGCCTTAGATAACACTAATATCTATTAATTATTACTCACTAGGATTTTGCCATTCTATAATTTTTGTTAGAGTTAATTATGATTTTTTATAAGTTAACCAAAACATAATTTTTCTGCCCAAACACAGTTTCCAAAGGCAACTTTTAGCATCTTCGAAATATATTTTACCTACAGAGTATATTTTAACCTTTTATTCTCATCTCAATAATAGCTTTATTTAAAGTTTATTATTTAAAATTTTGTATCAACCATTGTCATAGGGAACAGAATGGGACAATTACTAGTATACTGATTTTTTTAAGTGTAAAACATTTAAAATATATTGTCTTCATTCATTTTTGGGGTGAGGAGTGGGGATTGAACCCAGGGACATTCTACCTTTGATCTACACCCCAAGCCCTATTTTTTAATCTTTTTTTTGAAACAGGGTCTCACTAAGATGTGGAGGGCCTTAGTCTTGGCTGATCACGAACCTGCATCCTCCTGTCTCAGCCTCTCAAGTACTTAGATTAAAAGCATACACCACTATGCCCAGCTTATTATCTTCATTCTTAAAGAATTTTCATCTAATATATGGCGATACAGTCCAAGAGTGTCATTTGATTTCTAAAATTATGGATAGCATTTGATCTTATATGTACAATATATTTTTTCTTATACATAGGCTTCTGGTGGCTAGCATGTGCACCATGAATACCCTGGACAAAGGGATAATTCACATCCAGGACAAGAAGGAGTAGAACATTGGACAAGTCCATAATACTAGCCAGAATAGCATACAATATAAAACTTATAATTTATTCTTAAACTTTTATTGAATATTTTCTGATCATAGTTAACCACGGGTAACTAAAACCATAGAAAGTGAAACCACACATAAGAGATTCCTATCACATTTTCCATCTTAGTTCATTCTGTGCTGCTGTAACAGTAATTTATAACAAGCATATTTTTTTTAATAGTTCTGTGGCCTGGGAATTTCAAGTTTGAAGGACTGTTGACATTTGGCGAGAACTTTCATTTTGTGTCATCCCATGGCAGAAGCCAGAAGTTAAGGGGCAGGGAAAAGAAGAAAAATATCCAAACCCATTCTTTTTTTCAGTAACCCACTTCTGTGATAATTAGTCCTCCAATATCAGAAAACTAAAATGTGAATTAAATACAGGACCATTTAACTCCAAAGTTCACTCATCATTCCATTTCCAAAGGTAGAGACACAATCACTACACTAACTTAAAGTCAGAAGATATAAACCCATGGACACATTAAAACATGTAATGGTAGAGTGCCACACATATTCCCCACCCCAACAGTAGACATCAGATCAGATGGGCATTTATCTTTTTTGTATTTTGAGTTTCAGTATGAAGTTTCTCTTTAAAAGTGGGTTTCACGGTTGAAATCTACCAACTAGCCTATTTAAGAATGTTCGAAAGCTGCCTATTTAGCTATTTCTCAAAAATCTTTTAAATACCCAAACATTTTCAATTAATGAATTCCTAGGTTGAATAGGCCATAAGTACTTTAATAGATATTTTCCTGAGGAGGCTGACCCTCTAATATTGTTTTGAAGGTAAACAAAATATCTCTAATTTAAATGTGTGCAATAATGGGGATGATTTCGTATGGTAGATTCCACATAATTGGGGGATCCTATTATACATTTCTTTCTATTGCTCTAGAAGAAAAGAATATTTAATAATATTTTCTTTTCCCTCATCTAAGAGGAGAAAGCATATTACAGATTCAGTTATAAAATGTTGAAAAAAACACGCAGGCTCCTGGGCATGGTGTGCAGGCTTTTAGTCTCAGTATTTGGAAGGCTGAAACAGGAGCATCACAGGTTGGTGGACAGCCTCAGCAACTTAGTGAGGACATCCACAACTCAGTGAGCTACTGTTTCAAAATAAAAAGTAAATTAGGGCTAGGAGTGTAGTTCAGAGATAGAATGTCCCTAGGATCAATCCCCAATAGTACATTCATAAAAACAAACAAGCAAACAAACAAAACAAAATAAAAAAGCAAAACAAGGATATGAGATTTTTTATGTTTAGTTTCCTATTTACATATTTGTTTATGAAATTTTATACCATCCATTTTCCCATTATGCTGAAAAGAACAATCTTGTTTAGACTAATCTGTAGTTTAAATGCTTTCTTTTTTTCCTCCTCCTGGCTATAATTTTTTTTCCAACTAAAATAATGCTTTCCTCTTTGAGCTTTTCATTGTGGTTTGGCCCAGTAGAAAAATATATTTCTAAAATTAATTGTCTAATATTACTTCCAGTTAGTGTGAGAATCGTACCATTCTAGTAATCTCACTATTTGCAGTGGCAGCAAATGGCATGCTGTGGTATTTAAGATTATGTTAAATATAAATTTTAAATTAAGAGAATGTTAAATAGAAATGACACGCACTGAATTCCATTTGGCACAGGTACTTAAAGAAAAACCTGTGTTTGGCCTTTATCTGGATTAGTAGGAGCCATTGTGGAGTGTAGTGGTGAAATCCATCAACAAGGCTATCAACTGAAACTTACTCATAGAAATGATGTAATGAGCTTCTCTTCTATGCCAGCTACCCTCCAGGTTGCTGAGGATATTGTTATAAAAATTTCAACACCAACCCCCATAGAGTTTCTGTATAGTTTTAGCTATAAGAACAGCTAAATAAAATAAACTGTGCGAAATAGCACAATCATGAACAAAATATTGTGGAAATCCAATTGTTTTGGGGGAGATTTCAAGGCAGAAGGGACACAAATTAAATTACCAAGATAGAGGAATGTAGCTGATGAAGGGAGATGGGTGGAGAGTCATAGTTCACAGGTGTCCAAGTGGGCAAAGAAAGGTAACAAGAGAAAGCAAGGTGGGACCAAGAGTTGCTTCAGATTAAGCGTGAATGGAGCATAGGGTCCTGTGAAAGATAGACATCAATAAACCCAGAATGGTGGATAGTCTGTAGGTTCCTAAAGGAATGCATTCTAAGAAAGATATTTAAAACATATTTGGGCTGTGTGATTCGTAGGATAATTTTAAGCAGGGAAGTAAATTTTTCTAGTGTAAAATCTGTAAATTGTAGACCTGATATGCATATTAGATTTTTAACTATAAGACTGAACATTGGCATCTTGTCCTGGCAAGTCACAGATAATTTTCATTTTCTTTTACTATCTCTATTTTTAATATGAGCACACAGTAGAATATGTATAATGAGAATATTTGTTTTTAAAAGAGACAGGATATATCAGATAATGGAGGAGAAACTCCACTGGAGCCAGGGAGGTGGTCTAGGAAAAGAGATGGGGATAGAGTGAGAATCAATGAAGAAATCACTTCCATTGACATTATATAGATATGTGAGAATCCCAATGTCAATCTCAATATCTTGTATGGGGAAGGGGAGGGAGGGAAAAGGGAGCCAGGGGAAAGCCCATCAAGTGCTGTGTGCATGTATATCACTATCACCGTGAACTACATTATGATGTGAAACTATAATGCACCAACCAAAGTATGAAAAAAAAAAAGATATGTGTTATGGCAGAATGGGAGAGAGAATTCATACTTAAAGTGATTTCAAATCTTCATTTCTCATTTTAAAGAACCCTAAATGGATATGAATACTATATTAGATCTAAACCATGGCATTAGAAATATTGTGACTAGAAATAAATTCACATATCATAATTGGTGAGCTCTCTACTGATTATATCTATGGTTTCTTTTAAGTAATTGAACATTGTGTATTAGCTTTGGATGCCTGTTACAAACTTGGATTGCAGTACAGGGGAAATCATTTGGTAGAACTTCTATGAAAGGCCTATTTAAAGCCTACAGTATTACAATTCAGTTTTAAAATTATAGTCCCAAATAAGCAAAATCAAGAACAAATATCAACACAAATGAGGTTTTCTTTTGATCAGATATTAAGATTGGAATAATTATTATTAGATAGAATTACAGTCAGATGATTATAATGCAGGAAGAATAAATGGCAGGAAAAAAAATATGTACTTGGGACTGCAGAAACTAATATTATACAGATACAAGGCAATTTATGTTCTTGATCTTTAATGAGCCTTTATGATGGCTGTGCTATGATTATTTTAAATTATTAACTATTATTCATTTATTTATTCATTAAGTATTTGATAAACATCCATTATGTATTAAGTACTTTCTTGAGTGGTAAGTTTGATTAAGTGAATTTAGCGAAACAGATGAAAACCACTGTTCATACAATTTAAGGAATACTTCAAAATTGCCAAAACTAGGAGAAACTGCCAAAAATAGGAGAGGTCTGTCTTATTCCAAAAAACCACATGTTGGGTTTGGAAGGTTTATAAAAATTGAATAGTTGAAATGTAAGGAAATAAGCTTTAAGGGGGAGGCCATATCCAGACTATAGAAATAAAATTAAGATCACCAAGATGAAGAGAGGTAGCTTTACTGACCTGAGATTCCTTTATTTATCATTGGCATGCTGCCTGCTTCTAATGAAACTACCAAAATTAAGAAATATCTGAAAGTTGAAAGAAACTATCAAAATCTGATGCCATAGATGAGAAGTATCATTCTGGTGGCTGTTATCAATTGAATTCCTCTGTTCTGTAAATACCTAGGCAGGGTAACTTTCTCAAATCAAATTATGCAATTCCTCTGTTTATTTTCATTCTAAAGTTTCCCATTACCTTCAAAATCAAGCCAATTCCTTATTCTGGCTTAAAAATGTCTTTTATTGAATTTAATTTTATCTCTTTAGCCATATTTCTCGCAATCCCCAGTGTCTCACTCTTTCTTTTAGTTCTCCAAAATTCTCATGTTCTTTCTGCTTCTAGCCTTTACTCCATGGTCATCTCTCTGGACACCCTACTCATTCCTAATCCAAGTATCAGCTTCAAAACTGGCATTTTCTAATTATAGAATGTTAATGTGCATTTACTACTATGATAGAATTTACTGATCATCATCAGTGACTGAATGTTTGTCTGCGTGTCTCATTATATAATAAATTCCACAAAGTTTGGCATAAACTTTTTAATAGTTCTATTGCAAAAACTTAGACACAAAAAAGCACTTGTGACCAAATTTCTTCATGTACGAACATAAAATGAACCATCAAGGGCCATTCTAATGGCTAACTTTGTTCCAAGAGATAGTAAAATTTTACAATAATCAGGGAGTTATTAATATTCACCTAAAAATAGCATGCTGCAAAATCCTATTGACAATTGTTCTAAAATATATCCATGGGCTCACTTAAATGAAATATACATAGGAGTTTGGAATAAGAACAATGCATACATTTTATCTTCAACTTGTAGGAAATTTATAAATAATACTATTGCTATCTTTAAAGTAAATCTTATAATTTTGAGCAACATACCACCAGAACAGGCATATACTAATCTTTCTTTCATAGTGATTATATTTATATATGAATTTAAGCAGTCTCAGAGTAAGTCTGATTGTATATAAATGCATATACACTTTTAAATATTTTCATTATTTAAGAAAGTTTCACATGCATCAGGTGTCGACATCGAATTGTCTGATATTTGACAGAATATGAGTTGTATTTTGTATTCAGTGGTTTATTCATAGGTAAACAACTTGAACCAGGTGTTCTGTTATGTTACATAATTCAAATCCATTGAAACAAGGATTTGGTATATATTTTTTTGCTTCTCCATTATCATATATATTATTCCTCAGTGATAAAGAATTAATCTTCTAACCTATCTATTGATTCATTTATTCATTCATTTAGCATTCAATATGCTGCGAGCATAGAATATTATGGTAGTAGCAGTATGACTAGTACTATTAGGAACACTACAAGTGTACTAGTACTACTGGTGCCAATAGAGAACAACAATTATCAAGTAGATGCTATGTGTTAAGTTCTGAGCTAAAATAATTCATTTTATTAATACATTCTGCAGGAATGGCATTTCTCCATTAACATTCAGCATTCCTATTTCAATGAGAATATGATTTTAAGCTACCTACCAAACCTTCCTTATTTCTGGTATTATTTTTTACTTTGGAGATAGTGCAATAGAATTGAGTATAACTTTTGAAAGTTACAATATTATTTAATGGTATAAAATAGCTGAGCTGGGATTTATACAAAGCCCTCACTCCTAACCACTGTGATACAACTATTGTAACTTTTTCTTTATACACTTTGATTTAATTAAAAATAAAATGTAATTATAAAATAACATAAGAGATCATTTTATAACGACTTTAAATTTGAAATTTATAGTGTGTGTGGGTCTCAGCCATGCTAGGCAAGTGCTCCACCAATGAGCTACATCCCCAGACCACAACATATGATTCTTAGTGTTGCATATATTTAAAAAATCTTGCTGTGAAATTCCAAACTAGGATTTCCTTGTGTATAGGAAACATATTTTCAGAGTATAAAAATGTTTTCCAAAACAAAATAAAAAAGTAAAGCTTATTGTGTTCCTTAAGGCTAACGGAAAAAAAAAATGAGTAAACAGATAAAAAGAAAGAACAATGACAAAACATAATAAAAAAAAAAACTACAGGAATATATTAAAGACAAGTCTTCTAAGGTAGAAGATATGACTGGTCACTGTGAGACATTAGAGATTCCTGGGAAATGGTTCTCCAGATTGTGCATCTTGGCTAAGTCTATCTGGGGACACATTTGCAAGGGAAAAGCCTGCATTCCCACTATAAAATAATGTGCTTAGAGAAGAATACAAGCTACATTTGATAACAATTAATGTATACCTTTATTGCTTTAAAAATCTGCTTGTTACTAGTTTTATTATAAAGTATGATTGAGTATTATGTAACAAGAGGAGACTTTAATTGACTAGGCCCTTGGTTCAGATTACTGGTACGTGACTATTTATGCTAGGTGCCATTTGTCTTCCTCAATATTCATTTTAATGATTCTCTTAGCCACCTCAAGTACAGCCTCATAATTTGTCTGCATTTCCTTGTAATTTATGCTACAGTTCCAAGGAAGAAACTCAATGCAAGCAAAACATGGAACATACTTTTTAATCAATATATCTTTTCTGGTACATTTGAAGCATTTCATTTATAAAATTAGCCTTTATTAAGATGTCAATAGATCCAACATTTAATGTAAAAAGCAAAATGTGGTCTGTCAGATCTGAAGATCTCAAGCATAATCTTTAATGTGTCTTTCTTTTTTTGTCAGATTCATTGTTAAAGGCAAGGTGACTTGATTTTTGAGAAATCTAAATGAAATATGTTTGCTATATTACTTACAATATGTTAGCAGCACTAAAATAATACGAATTTGGGTAATAGGGAATAAAATATGGAGGAGGGAAAGTTAGCTTATTTTTAACAAACTATCAAGTAAACCATTAAAGATATAGATTAAAAATAACTAATTGGAAATACCAAGACAATAACAAATAATCAAATCAAATGAAACAAAAGCCCTCTAAAGGAAGAACTTGTACCTATTTAAACTTATAGGGACTCCAGAATTTGTTTTTAAAGTACAAAATGTATTCTTTATTTTTATTTATTTATTTATTTATTTATTTATTTATTTATTTATTTATTTATTTATTTTTTGTGGTACTGGGGATTGAACTCAGGGGCGTTCTACCTCCGAGCTATACCCCCAGCCCTATTTTTTATTCTTTATTTTGAAACCGAGTCTCGCTAAGTTGCAGAGTGCCTCACTAGGTAGCTGAGACTGGCTGCGAACCCAGATCCTCTGGTCTCAGCCTCCCGATTGCTGGGATTACAAGCGTGCGCCACCACGCCTGGCTCAAAATGTATTCTTTATTAACTGTACATTATTTCATATGAGATTTTTATTGATATTTAACAGTTTTGCTAAAAAAAGGCTTTTTAAGCTTTCAAGTCTAGACATTGGCATGAACCTCTTATAAAGAAAACAAAGACGAGAAGGGGCAGGATTTTTGTGGTGATGACATGATGAATTAATATCTAACATGTTAAAAATAAAGTATTATATTTGAAAATATTAAAAAGTGGAATAGCTGGGTGTAATCCCAGTACTTGGGAGGCTGAGACCAAAGGATCTGGGTTCGCAGCCAGCCTCAATTACTTAGTGAGTCCCTCCGCAACTTAGTGGGACCCTGTTTCAAAAATAAAGACTAGAAAATAGGGCTGGGGGTATAGCTCTGAGGTAGAATGCCCCTAGGTTCAATCCCCAGTACCACCACCACCCCAAAAAAATGTGGAATAAAGGGAATGTGTTATGACTGAGTAGAGATAGTACTGTTTATAGCCCAAGTTGACTCTAACATAAGGAAAGTATATGTGAAGAGGAATTCTATGGTACATAAAGACCTCTGCAAATATTACGAAATATTTTAATTTTCCTTTTATATTTACTATGATGGAAGACAACATGAAGGACAAAAGACATGGATGAGACCTGCTCACAGTTCCATGCCATCCCATTTAGTACAGGCTCCTCTCAGCAAAAACAATTCTCAATAGCATATTCTTTTTATCCTTTTATTTATTTATGTATTCATTTATTTATTTATTATTGTATTTCTTTTTATTGGTGCATTGTAATCATACATCTTAATGATATACAAGGTCGTATAGGCATACAGGCCCACATCACTCATTTAGCATATCCTTTTTTGAGCAATATAATGAGAACAAAAGATTATGAACATAGCCTGCAAGTATATGAAGGCATGAATTACAAGGAAACACAAACAAATTGTGAGGATATTCTCGATGTGGCTAAGAGAATCATTAGAATGATTGATTACGTTGCTATGTGATTATTTAAAAATTACCTCATCTATTACATCATTGAAAATCATTTGATTTCTTATTCTACAGAAGATAAATGTGATGATGGGTTCTCTTTCTTCCAATTCTGGATTGTTTTCCCCTCAACCTTTTTTATTTATTTTATTCTAACACTGACCCTGAAAAATAATATGCCGCTACATAAAACATATTTGGAATTATAGCTCAAGAATGGCAATTGGGCTTGGATTTAAACCCTCTAACTCTTGCTTCGTTGCCTGAGTAGCACAAGTGGTGCTGAGGTAAGTGGCAGGTAGGAGGGTGGCAAAAAGGGATGTGACTCATACTTCATTGTGGAAGAAAACTGTATAAAAATAAGTAAAACTATCCTCAACACGAGTTTCAAATCTACTTTGTGCCAAATTGAGTTAAGAATTGGTACTTCCATCTCAGCAAAAAAGACCAGTAACACGAAATCTTTAATTAGTGAGCTTTATTCCTTGGACCCATGGGACTATTGTATGAGGGATTGGGGAGAGTATGTTTAAGGGTTAGAGAATTCAGGAATTGCCTGATCCATGTGAGTATCTGTAGTTAATCTCGTGGTTAACTACAGATACTCACATGGAAAAGTCCTTTCAATGTTTTGGCCTGAAAAACATTGTCTGTATTAAATTTGCATTAATGGTCCAAATATACATTGTTGGAGTCATGACTGCTTTCAAGGAGTGTATTGTTTTACGAGGATATTAGGAAGATCTTGAACTTCCGAAGTCTCAGTTCTGCAATCTTGAGGAAGTTCTTGGACATGCTGCTTAACATCTCTGAACTTTAGATTCTTCCTCTGCAAAATGCAAGAGGAACAATATCATCTTACCCAATTGGGTAACCATGGACACAGTTTAGGTATCCAGGAAAACACATGGCTTGGGTTCAGCTATGCCTATGTCTTTCTTTACTTTGAATCTCTTCTGTAATTTGAGAGACAAAATCAGAAGGCGTTTGACCCAAATGTAAACATCACAGATTCGTTAGTAGTAGATTTTAAGGAAACTAATTTATAAATAGAAATCTGTGTTTATACCTGTTATTGAATATAAGTATTTAGCTCTCAAAAGAGTTAGGGATATTGTTTTCTCTAAAAGCAGCTTTATGATGTAAAAATACTCAATAAAATTATTATTCAAATAAAAAACTCAAACTTTAATGTCAACCACCTCCTTCAGAGATTCCTGTGGAAGTGTTGAATTCTGTCCATGGACCAATAATGGGGATACGATTTCTCAAGCCTGTAATATCCAATGGTGATTTTCACAAACACACACACACACACACACACACACATGTACAAGTGTGCTTGTATATATACACAGATATTCCCCTACTTAAGATAGTTTGACTTTGATTTTCTTCTTTACAATGGTGCAAAATACTCACTCATTCAATAAATGTAAAATCTAAATTCCTTTGAATGAATATTTAAATTTTGAACAGTTTGTGAACTAGGGATAGGTGGATCTATACTCTTTTGCTGTGGTAGGCAGCAGCAGTGAGCTGCAATTCCTGGTCAGCCATCGGCCTGTGAAGGGAACCACATGTCCTCTGCAGGGTACTGCACTGTCAGCCTTTCCTTAGTTTTGTTTTGTGTTTTCTCACTGCATCCTGTCTACAAAACATATATTTTTGTGTGAGAGATATTAAATACCTTATTATAAAATAGATGCTTTATTATATGATATAGCCCAATTATAGTCCAGTGTGAATGTTCTGAGCATGTTTAAGATAGACTAGATAGGCTATCATGGTAGATTAGATATAATGAATACATTTCTGACTAAAATATTTTCGACTTCCCTTGAATATATTGGAATACAACACAATTATAGTCCAGGAGCATCTATATATTAGATTGTATTTATGTCAGATTACTTTACCCTTCTACTTCAAATAATCTCCATCAGAGCTCATCTTTTGCTGTGGGTAAACCAGCTCCAGTCCATGAATATTTTGTTGCTAGTTGAAAATAAGGTCAACTTAAATATTTGGTGATAGTTGTACAATTATTCTTTAGTGTATAAATTTAATAAATATAATGTGAACTTGCAAGACTATCAGATTAATATTGAATTGAAAATTTAAGACAAAACAGAAAATCAAATTTCTCTTCATCATGGATTGTTTGAGAATCAAATAATAATGCTTGATGACTTCTACCCTAAAGCTTTCATTATATTTTTATTATATGTGCTCCAATCGTGCTCTCTCTCTCTCTCTCTCTCTCTCTCTCTCTCTCTCTCTCTCTCTCTCTCTCTCTCTCTTTTAAGTCCTCTATAAGCTAATTTTTCACAGTACTTTAACTTATTTATTTCCCTGTTTAATTTCAGATCTCCCAGTCTAGGAGCTTCATGAAAGAAGGACCTAGTATATTTGAAATGTTTCTCTAGTCTTAGAGTTTAGGATGGTGTTTCAGCCAGGCATTGTGGCACATGCCTGTAATCCCAGTGCATGGGAGCCTGAGACAGGAGAATTGCAGGTTTAAGGACAGCCTCAGCAAGTTGTGATACTCTTATCAATCCAGTGAGACCTTGTTTCAAAAAATAAAAATAAAAAAGACTGGGGTATAGCTCCCAGGGACAATGCCTCTGGGTTCAATTCCTAGTACCAAAAATAAATAAATAAATAAATAAATAAATAAATAAATAAATAAATAAATAGTATTTGGAAATATAATTGGTACTTACTAAATAATTTTGGGGGAAGAGGATGTAGCTCAGTGGTAGAGTCCCTGCCTAGCACAAGCTAAGCTCTGTGTTTCATCCCTGGCATTCATGAAAGAATAAATAAATAAATAAATGAATAAATAAATAAATGCATACATAAATATTGTCTTGGTGTTGAATATTTGTAGAACACTATATAGTTCAAAAAGTAATGGCTCACCCAGTGTGGTGGCACATGCCTGAAATCCCAGTACTTGGGAGGTTGAGGCAGAAGGAGTGCAGGTTTGAAGACAGTTTCAGCAAGTAGTAAACCTCTCATCAACCTAGAAAGAACCTGTTTTAAACAAAAAAATAATAAAATAGGGCTAAGAGTGTAGTTCAGATGTAGCAACATAATGCCTCTGAGTTCAATCTTCAGTAACACACACACACAACACACACACACACAACAGTAATGGCTCATTCAATATCTAATATATCTCAGAAATCATAGAAACTCCATTACAACTTGAAATAGTCCAATAGCTTGAGCATATTATGCTTTCCCCATTAATGCACCTCAAACCATTAGTTTTATTTTAAATACAACTTGTTCAATTAAGTAAAAGTTGAAGCAGTAATAACGAATACATGGAAAAAGATGGTAGGATGAAGTCAGGAAAACCTGGATTGCCATCTATTATATGAGTTTAGACAAATCCCCTGGTCCAAGTAAATTCCAAATCTCTCATTTGCAAAAATGAGGGTTATGCCCCCACTTCTAGATTCTCAATGATGTTTAAAGAGACAACATATCTAAAATAATAAACACAGGATATATATATATGTATATATATATATATATATATATACATATATATATATATATATATATATTAGCATATTATGCTTTCTCAATTATTCCCCTAGACAGAGAGGATAAAGCTTGCAATAACTAATAAATCAATGCCATATATAAACAAATCACATGCATATGTCGTTTATTTCCAAAAAAACCCTATATCCTTTTTAGCAACTTTATAACATACTTAATCTGGGAAAAAACAGATAACAGATTTAGTTTTTATTATGAAAAACAGATTTTATTTTTATCATCAAACTAATTTTACCTGCTGAGAAAGCATTTCTCAACCTCAAGCAATTTTTGCTTAACTTTGAAAAATTTTATTCACTGTTGAAGCCATAGTAGTAAATCTAATTTCCCATCTAGTATTCTGGGGATTCACTGATGGCTTAATTTGATGATCTGGGACCTATTCATAATTACAATAAAAATACATGTTAGAACATATCTATGAATAATACAGTTATTTAATGACTACTGTTTCCATAAACCAGAAATAGCATTACTGTTAGCACTTAGAAAGGATCATGGACTTAAATCATATTATACAAAGGAGAGAATGTGATCTATATAGAATTTCTGCACATCCACCTCTGATTCCTATTCATACCCCAAACCATATGTTTTCTGATTCATGCTTTTATTCACTTTGTCCATGTTCTACCTTAAAACTAATTTAATAACTGTATTATCAAATTTTACTTGGCTTGAAATAAAATAAGGATATTAGAAATGAACTATTTTATTAAAATAAAAATATTATGTATTACCTAGATTTCAGAAATATTTCCCAGGTGGGCAATATCAACATGATTGCGCTAAGCAAATGCCAACAGAATTGCTTTTTGTAACTCATATTTATACTAAGAATGTTCTTTAATTTAAAAAAAAAAGTCAGATACCTTAATTTTTTCCAGTAAATAATACGTTTATATATGTACAAGAAAAATAGAAAATTTCTGTATATATTATAGGAATATAGTCATACACATTATTTCCATCCAGTAATACTGGCTCTTGGCACAGGAGTAGGAGTTTACAAAGCAAGAATAGCAGGAGGGCATTGGACAACATGTCAAAAAGTACAAGGACAGGCTGAGTAGAGAATATAACAAATTAAGACTGTTCAGATTAGTAAGAAGTCAGTGGAAGTAGAGTGTGAGGAAAATTTCTTTGAAACCCTCCCACAATATCAGTTTAGGTGTAGTAAGATAAGATATCCAAACAGATGTGAGAACATTCCGGAAAGGTCTCCTGTGCTGTGAGTAAGATTTTGAATTTTTATCATGAAGAATCAAAGCAGGAGATCGCCATGATTAATCTCACATTTTCAATACTAACTCCAGCAGGTGTATACTTGGAATTAAAGAATTACATACATACAAATACACATGCATCTACCCCCGTACTCCCCACAAAGTTTCTGCTTTTGGAGACACAGACATACTCTTCAGCAAAAGAAAATTTTAAGGTAGGTATATATCATAATAATAGATTTCTGTTTCCTTTTCACCATATCCTTCCACTTACTATCATCTCAGGAATCACATTCTATTGAGCATGAAGAAAAAAATATCACAATGTGTCCTCATCCCATCCTGAAGTAGTAGGATTTTTGTTGGAATAAAGGATGGGCTCAAGTTTGTTTCTTTCCCAAAATGCAATCTCTTTTCTGTTCTTACAAAGTCTCCCTCAAAACCTACTGCTGTGGTGAACATCTGTAATCTCAGTTCTTGGAAGGCTGAGATCTGAGGATCCCAGATTTGAGACCAGCATCTAGTAACTTAAAGAGACCCCCATCTCAAAATAAAAAAAAAAAAAAGTCTTAGATTGTATCTCAGTGGTAGAATGCCCCTGGGTTCAATACCCAGTAAAACACACACACACACACACACACACACACACACACACACACACACACACACACACAGAGTCTTGTTGATAATAGTAGAACTAATTCACGTTTCCTATGCTTATCCTTTATTATGAAGCTGATATCTAGAACTT
>PVLC010011444.1:0-47053 GCA_004027655.1 Graphiurus murinus
TTTAAAAAAAAAAAAAAAAAAAAAAAAAACAAGAGCTAATTGCAAATGAAGGAATGAATGAATGAGTCCATTTTCCTTGAGAAAATCAATTCAGAAATCCAAGTTTGAGCCGGGTGTGGTGGCGCACGCTTGTAATCCCAGCATTCGAGAGGCTGAGACAGAGGATCCGGGTTCACGGCCAGCCTCAGCTACCTAGTGAGGCACTCCACAACTTAGTGAGACTCGGTTTCAAAATAAAAGAATAAAAAATAGGGCTGGGGGTATAGCTCGGAGGTAGAATGCCCCTGAGTTCAATCCCCAGTACTGCAAAAAAAAAAAAAGAAATCCAAGTTTGTTCATAGATGCATCGAAATATTATATATAGTGATACAAAGTTATGGAAACCTTGAAGTTTAAAATATATTTTCCCCTTATTTATTAACATGCTTAAGAATTTTATTCTTGCTTAACCACTTGACCTATGACTGTCCACTAGTCTCAATTATTTAACAGCTTAAACTGACACTTAATAAGTATGTAAATGAAAAGCACCCTAACGTAATACAGGTATCTTCCTAAGTGCCAATTATATGCCTCAACATTCCCTTCAATTTGAATGTGTTAGTAAGAATCTAATTACACTGGTTTATAGCTGATGGAATTACAGAAGGAGAAGATTTCTCTCCTACATACTTATTAGACCTCAATAAGTGTTCCTTTGCAATCTGTTGCTATTCAATTACCGAGTAATAACTGTCTTAATGAATCTAATTGAAATGCTTATTTCAGACTCCTATCACATCAAAAAAAGAGGCTTCACTTGGAATGCTTCTATTGAATGGGGCCTGACTTGTTTATCCAGAAAGCAGCAACTTCACTGGGAAGTGGGTCAAATTTGGGAAAGCCTGTGCAGAATTTTGAGGGCATTGGTGTATCATAAAACTTAAACCCCTCTCATGATCTTGCTACTACAGCCCATGCCTCTGTGAGCTCTTGCACAATCATTCCACCTGCATGGTTCCTTTTCCTGATGAAGACAAAACAATAATGACTTATATACCCATAGTTAATATGTAGAGAGTATTTACTAAGGCCAGTGCTACCTAAACGCTAATTTAGTTTACATTAACTCTCCAAGATGAATATACATCATTT
Organism: Graphiurus murinus; assembly: GCA_004027655.1. Lineage (NCBI taxonomy): Eukaryota > Metazoa > Chordata > Mammalia > Rodentia > Gliridae > Graphiurus > Graphiurus murinus. The sequence continues at coordinate 1,135 of PVLC010011444.1, forward strand.
CTCCCATTTAACAGATAAGGAAACTGAGTATAATTCATTTCTTGGAGCAGCAAATTCAAACAATTTATATAATAATAAATGACAGAGATGATCATGCAATGTAGGCCAGCTGGCTCTGGAGCCCACCACCCAGGTGTATGAAGTTTCACAAAAGCAAAGACTTGTAAATGTTAGTATTTAGCTGACGCAACTTCTGGGGGCTTGCATAACCAGCTGCAGAGGGTCAGGAAACGGAACAGGTGGGTGTGGTTACATTTGAGGACTGAGCCTTGGAAAGCCATATTTGTGCATGGTGGCATGCAGGAGGCCTGCCATGTCCACTCCAACTGAGGTGGTTGGGTGCCCTGTCCTACAAGTGGAATCCTCAGGAGGGCCTTGAGATCCATGCCTAGCGGATATTGGTATCCTCCTGGCCCTAGGTGTGTGTTGATCTAATCTTTCTCTAGTAGATACCACTCTACAAAATTCCATAGTTTCTGTTTTTTGTTTTTAATCAGAGATAGACATTTAGAATTATCCATTTAGAACTCTGGGTCAAATATCAAAAAACTCAGAGGATCATTAGTGACTATTTTAAAAACTTTTATTCCAATCAGTTAAAAATCTAGAATAAAGGAAGCCGGGCGTGGTGGCGCACGCTTGTAATACCAGCATTCGGGAGGCTGAGACCAGAGGATCCAGGTTCGCGGCCAGCCTCAGCTACCTAGTGAGGCACTCCGCAACTTAGTGAGACTCGGTTTCAAATTAAAGAATAAAAAATAGGGCTGGGGGGTGTAGCTCGAAGGTAGAATGCCCCTGAGTTCAATCCCTAGTACTGCAAAAAAAAAAAAAAAAATCTAGAATAAAGGGATAAAATTTTAGACATGTATGACTTACCAAAGTTGAACCAAGAGGATATAGAAAACCTAAACAGACAAATAATAAGCAATGAGATTGAAACAGCAATAAAAGCCTTCCAACAAAGAAAAGCCTGGGACCAGATAGATTCTCAGCTGAATTGTACTAGACATTTAAAAAAAACTAATGCTAAAGTTTCTCAAATCGTTCCATAAAATAGAAAGGAAGGGAACACTTCTAACTTCAATTTTATAAAGCCAGCATCACCCTGATACCACAAAACCAAGTAAAGACACATCAAGAAAAGAAAACTACTGACCAACATTGATGTACATTGATACAAAAATTCTTAATAAAACATTAGCTATTCATATTCAACAACATATTAAGAAGATTGTACATCATGATCCTCCTATTCCTCTTCTCTAATTTTTCTTTGAAAACATCAAAATAAATTTCTAGACTGCCTGTATTTGGTCCAAACAGTTAATATGAATAGAGTTGAATCCACATACTCTTGGTTTGAAGATCTTGACTGGAATGGAAAGGAAATAGTCATGGGCTATTATGGGAGGCAGCCTGGTCAGTGTAAAGGGAGGCTCTTTTGTTTATTCAGCATATATTTCCTGAGCATCAAGCATGTCCCTCTGAATAAAGCCATGAGTGAAATGAAGCCCTTTGCAGAGCACACATTCTAGTTGGAAAAGACAAGTAGATAATACACTAACAAAGAAGAGAATACCTGATGGTGATGAGTGTTATTAAGGGGATAAAAATTGATTGCAAGGCTTGGGAATAAGGGATTGTTTTAAGTAGGGAAGGCCTCTTGTGAGAAGGGATCATTTGAATTGAGATTTTGTAAGCTGTATAACTTCAGAAATGCTCAACCTTACCGAATGAATCTCTTTCTCTGTCTCTCTAATTACTGAGGATGAAACCCAGGGTCATTCAACTTCTGAGCTACAACCCTAGCCCTTTTTTATTCTTATTTTGAAACACAGTCTCTTTAAATTGCTGAGGCTGGCCTAGAACCTGCTATCCAGCTATACACCTGTCCCAGGCTTCCAAATACTAGGATTACAGGTGTGTACCATGTCTACTTGGCTTACTGGTAAGTCTTTTAAATGTAAAATGAAGGTGAAAATACTCAATTCTTGGTTTGTCATAAGGACAAAAGAGAGGACAATATATACGAAGTGTTTACAACAGATGGTAGCTATTATTGTCACTAGCAAACTACTACGCCAGTTAGGATCCATGTAAAAAGTTGACAACATGCTCACAGGGGGATTGTCACCTGGAAGAGAGTCCTGAGAAGGTCCCCAAAGGGAGGTGGACCTTGACTGGGGCTGTGAGGTAGGTCATTACAGGAAGGAATTTAAGGATGGGTCACAGTTAGGCACAAAGTGATTTTATTGACATTAGGAAAGAAGTACACACTCGGGGTACAGTTCCAGTGTTGGAGAACAATGTGCTAGCTACATCTCAGAGAGGAATATTTATACATGTAAAATCTGTAGTATACAGACATGATTTTAGAGGGTTTTTAGTTCTCCTTTGTGTTGGAGACTATATATATTAATCATTATATTAATTTTTACATTTTTGTGGCACTGAATTTTTTTGTGGCTTGAACCCAGGGGCATCCTACTTTTAAGCTACAACCCCAGCCCTATTTTATTTTTTATTTTGAGACAGGGTCTTAGTAAGTTGCTGAGGCTGGTCTCAAACCTGCTATCCTCCTGTCTCAGTGTCCCAAGTACTGCGATTACATCGTGCGCCACCACATCCAGCTTAATTATTGTATTAATTGTTCTCTGCTTCATGAAAAAAAATCTCTAATACTATTCCCATAAAGGGGTTTTGTTGTTCTGCTCTGTGAATTTGGTACTACCCTGATGTAACACTGAGGGTCCAATAGAAAGTATGATACACAGATGAAGGAATCAGATGACCTAAAGAGAAGGTCTAATAATCAATTTAATTGTGCTGTTTGTGATTGGAGCATGTGAGAATAAGCTTTGAATCTGAACTTCGAATTCTGGTTTTGTTTTTTTGTTTGTTTGTTTTGTGTGAGTGTGTGTGTGTGTGTGTGTGTGTGTGTGTGTGTGTGTGTGTCTTCTTTCTCCCTATCCTCATATGTTCTATTGTAACCTCAGGATAATCCGAGTCAAATTTGATAGAGAGCTAGTTGCAGTGGTGCCTGCCTGTAATCCCAGCTACTCCGGAGGCTGAGGTGGGAGGATTACAATCTCCAGGCCAGCCTGGGAAACTTAGAGAGATCCTATCTCAAAATGAAAAAAATAAAAAAGGCTGGGATATAGCTTAGAGTGCTCTGGGTTAAATCCCTAGTGCTTAAAAAAAAAAAAAAAAAAAAAAAAAAAAAAAAAAAGTTTAATAGATAATTATAAAAGTGTGTGGAAACAAGAAAAGAAGTACAGTATTTGAGGTCTAGTAAAAGCAGAGACTGATGACCAACTTTAGACCCCAAAGAGAGGAAAATGTGCCTACTCTCCCATGGAGGTGGAGGAGGATGTGTGGAGTAAACAGCTGGACTGAACTAAAACCTTCAGTCTCCGCCTTGAGAACTCTGAGGTCTATTAAGTGCTGGAGCAGGTTAGACTTTATGGGGAAATTACAAAGATGTGCTAGTTCTAGAGTCTGCCACCAACAGGTTTGCAGTCAGGAATAAGAAACAATGTGTACATACATGATTTGATGGTAATACAGAAAATAGTAAGAATTATAGGCTGTGTTCAGATAAAGACTCAAGAGTTCCGTGGAAAATGGCAGGCAGATTACTTTCAGCCAACTCTGGAGAGGAAAATATTCCAACCAAATATACGTCTTTGGCATATTTCAAGTTTGTTATTCAGAGAGCGGAATGGCTCTGAAAAGCTGTCCTTTTGTAAAAATAAATTTGTACATTTGTAATCAGCTGATGCTAGGGCTTTCTTCTTCACTGAGGAACCCTGACCCCCCATCTGGGAGGAGAGAGTGGAGGTCTAAGATCTGGCCCAGCCAGGGATGACCCCGGGTGGTCATCTCAGGGCTGCTACCTGAGAAACTCTGCAGGATAAAACGGCCCTGGAACACAACAAAGCTCCTCTCCTGAACCTAGTGTTGCCACATTCAGCCTTGGGAGCCCCAAGCCCCTATTTTGTAATGCAAGATCATCAGCCTGGCCCTTCCTTTGGTCTTATAATTTGTATGTGGCTTCTATGCATATGCACGTAACAAATTTCATTGATATTCTTCTATTAATCTGTCTATTGCCAGTTCTTTTTTTTTTTTTTTTTTTTTTTTTTTTTTTTTTTTTTTTTTTTTTTTTTTTTTTTTTTTTTTTTTTTCCGGTACTAGGGATTGAACCCAGGGGCATTCTACTTCCAAGCTACATCTCCAGCCCTATTTTTCATTCTTTATTTTGAAACAGGGTCTCACTAAGTTGCAAAGGGCTTCACTAAGTAGCTGAGGCTGGCCAGGAACCCAGATCCTCCAGTCTCAGCCTCCCAAGTACTGGGATTACAAGCGTGTGCCACCATGCCCAGCTTGCCAGTTCATTTTGCCAAGTAAAATTATCAATCAGAGGAAAAAGAGAATGTTTAAAGTTTCCTTATGCAACAGACCAAAAGATTGCCATGAGGGAAATGACTTGACCTTAGAGAACAGAGAGGACTAAGACAGTTTTGATACTAGGCAACAGAACATTTCAGTGGAGGGATCAAGACAAGATAAGCAAATGGCTGGTGATGGGAAAACACTAGTTGCATATGCAGAAAATAGAAGTTTAGATACTTGAAAGGGATTTCGTATTCATTATTTCTGTGAATTTGTCTAATCTTTGCCTCCTGACTAATCTTTTGTCTTACAACCTATACTTTCTCTCTCCCTCTTTTGTTGACTTTCTCTTGTTCCCCTTGTCCTCTTTTTTTTTTTTTTTTTTTTTTTTTTTTTTTTTTTTTTTTTTTTTTTTTTTTTTTTTTTTTTTTTTTGCGGTACTGGGGATTGAACTCGGGGGCATTCTACCTCCGAGATATACCCCCAGCCCTATTTTTTATTCTTTAATTTGAAACCGAGTCTCACTAAGTTGCGGAGTGCCTCACTAGGTAGCTGAGGCTGGCTGTGAACCCGGATCCTCTGGTCTCAGCCTCCCGAATGCTGGGATTACAAGCGTGCGCCACCATGCCCGGCTCCCCTTGTCCTCTTTTACAAGAAGAGAATTTAGATGAAAGGGCAAAAAGAGTGGTCAGGTTCTGTGGAATGTCAGAAAGGCACACTACACCTAAACTTCCCAAGCCCAAACTCAATCCAATCCCAGGGATCACTTGACAGGTTGGAAAATAATGGGAAAGAGATAAAAAAAATGACCTTAGGGCAAAGATTATTTAGTTTATCCCTTTAATCCACTTTTCCTGCATCTTTCTCTGTTTTGCAAGAATCAGGAGTAAGGTAAAGATACAGGAGGAAGGAGAATTTCAGATCATGTTAGCTTGTCCTTTGTCCTTCAAAGACCAGAGGCCATGTCTGCCACCACCAGTTTCAGTGAACAACTGATTCATTTCACAACAGCACCTATGTATACAATCAGCCTATACTTGAGGCAGATGTTTTCTCATTGGCTACAGGATAGCCATACTGTTCAATCTGCTGGACAATTACCAAAGTAGAGGCCGTTCCCCTACATGGGATGACCTGGCTTACGGAAAGACACGTAAACTGTCATGGCCCTGCTTGTGTTTTAGTTTCTTCATTCACTACGAAATCCCAGGCACACCGAGTTCCCACTGGTCTCTCTACACATTCGTATGAGACTCTGCAGTAAATGCTCAATAAATGCACATAGGTATAATCATAAAGTACCAATAAGGGCCGGGCATGGTGGCGCACGCTTGTAATCCCAGCATTCGGGAGGCTGAGACCGGAGGATCCAGGTTCTCGGCCAGCCTCAGCTACCTAGTGAGGCACTTCGCAACTTAGTGAGACTCGGTTTCAAAATAAAGAATAAAAAATAGGGCTGGGGGTATAGCTCGGAGGTAGAATGCCTCTGAGTTCAAGCCCCAGTACCGCAAAAAAAAAAAAAAAAAAAGTACCAATAAAAAAAAGTTTGCAAAATCAATAAAATGCACATAGAATACATGAGTGTTGGCAAAAGGGTATCTGGTTTGGAGAGTCATCATAATCATCACACTAAGTGGACTCAATTGCCACTTAGTAGTGAGATTTGCCTCCATTGTAGGGAGAACAACATTTGGATTTTTGAATCTCCAGCTACTAGGAGACTATATATGATCTGTAAAATGCTCTCAATACCTATTTGTTTGAGTGAATGGTTAAATCACTGAATAGACAACCCTGCCTTCTAAGCAGGATTTAGAGAAATAATAGGGAAAATGAGGTCCTATCATGAGGCCATATTGGAAAGGGTCTTGTACACAAGACTAGGGAGGCTGGTTTTTTTTTTTTTTTTTTTCCATTATTCTTTTCACTTCAGGGAATGACTGAAGTGTTTTAAGCAATCAGGGAGTGATTTAGTGATCAAGACTGTTTTAGAGAGATCATTCAGATGGTTGTGTAGAAGATAGATTGCTACAGTGATAAATCTGATGTGTGTCTAAGTTTTTGTTGTCTTCAAAAAGTGACAATGGAAACTTCATTGAATAAAAGGCTTTGAAGCCGGGTGTGGTGGCACACACTTGTAATCCCAGTATTTGGGAGGCTGAGACCGGAGGATCCAAGTTCACAGCCAGCCTCAGCTACTTAGTGAGGCTCTCCAGAATTTAGTGAAACCCTGTTTCAAAATAAAAGAATAAAAAATAGGACTGGGGTTTGGCTCGGTTCAATCCCCAGTATCACACACACAAAAAATGCTTTGAAATTTAAACACAGGTGCATCTATTTTAATTCTATTTACTAATGGAAATAAATATATTTAACCCACTTTATATGGTCCAAGGGTATTGCATAGTTTTAGAAAACAGGTCCTCATGAGACTAGTATAAGCTAAAATTGCTCAATTATTGATATTTCAGTAAAGGACAAAGTTACAAGAAACTCACAGATTCTTTTTTTTTTTTTTTTTTTGTGGTACTGGAGATGGAACCCAGGAGTGTTCTACCTCAAGCTACACCCCCAGTCCTATTTTTTATTCTTTATTTTGAAACAGGGTCTCACTAAATTGCAGAGGGCCTCACTAGGCAGCTGAGGCTGGCTGCGATCCCGGATCCTCCAGTCTCAGCCTCCCAAATGCTGGGATTACAAGCGTGCGCCACCATGCCCGGCTAAGAAATTCACAGATTCTTAATGGCAAACAATACTATCCTCAAACTAAGAAAATGATCCCATTTCCATTTTTAAATGTCCTTTTGGGGAAAGAAGATACTTTGATTCAAATGGCCCATTAAAGTGTTAGACATCAAATTGTATGATTTTGTAGATACTCTGAGATTTGAAAAGTTAAATTTGTAGATTTTTTTTGCCTCTGCCCTGAGATTAGCTGGCACCTGATGTGGTCACATCATAATATACCATATGGGTCAACCACTTGGATTTGCTCAGTCAGAGCTAACTGAAACGTGTTGGGCTATAGCTGAGGACAGCTCAGCTCCATCCTTTAAAGCTGTCCAACACCTCTCTGTTAACATACTACCATAAATATTGATTACTTGCATATATTATACATGGCTATAGATTTTCAGCAGCTTTTCTATCAAGCAATGGAGTCTATTTCCCCTTACTCCTTCATGTGCACTGGCTTTGACTTGCTTTGACCAAAGGAAGGGCAGATGTGATTTTGTGTAATGTCGGGAGCGGAAAGACTGGTCAGAACTGGAACGTGTACTGTGAGGGAACTTCTCCTCAGCAGCCACAGTGACAGTGCAAAACAGGTTCTATCATCATCGCTGCTATAGCCCTTACCAAAAAAGGACATGATCAACCGTGACCAGTCATGTAAGCCCACACAAGCTTTGCCTGACCCCACCTGATCCCACCCCTCACTAAAAGAAATATAAGCTTTCCTGTTTTAATAAAAATTGAGGCTTGATCAGAACCCTGTCTTGCTTCCATTCTCTCCTGTCCCTTGTTTGTCTCATTCCCTTAGGTTAGCCGCCTCGGTCTCCCGTTCACAACCCCCGCTGGCCAGGGCAGTGTGATTTCCCATTCTTTTATTAAAGAGGTCTTAGAGTGTCTCTTCTTGCTTTCTTGGAATGTTCTGCCTTGGAAGAAACCTAGGCCACCTCCCTGAGAATGGAGATCTCAACCAAAATGCAAGAAAGACCATGTGACACTGAGTGTGGTGGCATATGCCTATAATCCCAGATTTGAGATAGGCTGACACAGGAGGATCACAAGTTTGAGGCCAGCCTCAGCAACTTAGGCCCCCAGCAACTTAGCGAGACCCTGTTTCAAAATAAAAGATAAAATAGGGCTAGGATGTAGCTCAGAGGTAGAATGACCCTGGGTTCGATCCCCAGTAACACACACACACACACACACACACACACACACACACACACACTCACACACACTAACAACAGAAGTCCAGCCTTCCCAGACAGCCTTCCCAGAATATATGAGACCATCATCAACCAGAATTGATGTACTCTTGTTGGCTTAAAGAATAAGAGGGCTGGTCTAGAGTGGTGGTGTGTACCTATAATACTAGCTATTCAGGAGGCTGAGGCAGGAAGATAACAAATTTGAGGCTAGCCTTGGAAATTTATCAAAAGCCTGTCTTAAAAGTAAGAATAAAGGGAGGCTGAGACCGGAGGATCCGGGTTCTCGGCCAGCCTCAGCTACCTAGTAAGGCACTCCGCAACTTAGTGAGACTCGGCTTCAATATAAAGAATAAAAAAAAAAAAAAAAATAGGGCTGGGGGTATAGCTCGGAGGTAGAATGCCCCTGAGTTCAATCCCCAGTACCGCAAAAAATAAAGAAAGAAAGAATAAAAAGAGCTGGGGATGGTTCAGTGATGGAGCACTTGCCTAGCATGCATAGGGCCTTGAATTCAATCCCTACTGACCCAAAACAATAAGAATAAAAATCATAAAAATAAAAAGATGGAGAAGGAAGGTCTCATAACAAGGAGTCATGTCTGTGACATGCCCTTAGCCTCTGTAAGCTAAGGGCAGCCCCAGCTGACAGCCAACAACAGAACCGGAACCTAAGTCCTACAACAACATGATAGTGAATTCCACCAAGAGCCTGAAAAGGTTGCAAGCATATTCTTTCTAGAGATCTCCAGGTAAGAGCCCAGCCAAGCTATCACACTTATTACATTCCTGAGAGACCCTGAACACTTTTTGTCTCAGTCCAGCTCATCCACATTTCTCAGAACTGCGAGCTAATAAATGAGTATCGTTATAGTCCTCCAAGTGTATACTCATGCATTTATGACATAGTATAAAACAAATACAAGTTTTTTTTATAACAACAGCTGAACAATACCTGTGCTAATTTTAAGAAGACCCCTCCTCCAAGCCTTTTCTATTTTTTATTTCGAAACAGGATCTTGCTAAGTGGCTGAGGGACTTGCTAAACTGCTGAGGCTGGCCTTAAACCTACAATCCTCCTGCCTCAACCTTCAGCTTCCAAAGTACTGGGATTAGAGGCATGTGCCACCACACCCAGTTTAACAATACTTAGAAAAGCTGTAACAAAGAGCAGGCGATACAGCTCTTGCTGCACATTGGAATACTGTAGAGAACACTAAAATATCAATGCCTGGACCCACCTGAAGATGCTGATTTAATTGTTCTGGGATGTGGCCCAGACATTTTTTTTTCAATTTGGAAATATTTATTTATTTTTTATACTTTAAAAATCCCCAGCAAATATTTTTATTTAATTGGATTCGTGTAGGTTCAGACATCTCTAATTTTTTTTTTTTTTAGCATGGATTTTTATACATTTCTTGGGTACAACAGGGTTAATCACACATCTTTGTTGGGTACAAGCTAGTATAGGTAAAGACATCCATGCACACATTTCTCATTAACCCTTCCCCAATTTCCATCCCCCTCTCTCCTTCTCCCTCCTTTATTTTTAAAAAGGTCCCCAAGTGATTCTAATATGTAGCCATAATTGAAAAATCACTAATGTAAAACAAATTATATGGATAGATAGATAGACAGATGAGAAAGAGAGAGATGGAAATTTCCACCCTATCATAACCCATCCACTGTGAGAAGACCCCATTGAACATGTTGGTGCCTTCTCTCTCAGGGAGAAGAGTGTCTGATCAATAATGGGACAAGAAAGACATTACTTTCTCTCTTAATAGGAAATCCAGGCAGAGAGTCTTCAAAGTTGATTCAGCAGCCCTACAAAGCCATCAAGGACTGGAGGGCTTTGCATCTCTTTGCTTTGCCATTGTGGGCATGGAGAACTAGGCTGCCTTCTTGGTACCAACATGGCAGCTGCACCAAATGTCACTTGCCACCAGTCCAAAGCAAAGAATTTCTCTGCATGCATTCTCTTTTCATTAGGGAAGAAAATCTTCCCCCAAACCCTCCCAGACTTTTGCTCAGATTCTGCTGGCCAGAACTGAGTTCCATTTCCACACCCTCACTGCACGAGAGAGACTTAGAAAGGGACGTGGTTTGTACTTTCAGCCTCTATAGTGGGAGATTGTCTCTTTCCACAAATTAGAAGTAGAGGAAGACGGACGTATGGCTACTGGGTAGACTACCAAGTGATCTTCGTGCATGTGTACATACTTATGTAAATACAGACACAGATACAAACACGAATGGGATTATACCATGTTTGCTCTCTGTTGTGGTCACTCTCCTTCTCACATTCTGTTGCTGCCATTACTACAGCTTTGGCTTGCTGCACTTTACCCAGGCACATATGTTAACACCTGCTGTTTACCCTTCAGCAATGTTCTCAATGTTTATATAAATCATAAAATATGTATATCCTTATGTGATGGGAGTGTGCCACTATTTATTTACCAAAATAAGATTCTGCAGTGTCTTCTTTTAAGTCAAGTACATACACACACCTAGGGACTTTGCTTGCTAATCTTTAAATATTAACTATTACTACTCAGCTTCTCTTAGTTTTCTCTCATTCAACTCCCCTGACTGGTTCCTTAAACATTTATCAAAGACTCAAATTAAAAGTAAGCACAGAACTTCCTGGTCTATCTCCTACTTTGCCATTTGAGGCATCTGGATAGCATAGCTATGAAGTGATATGTTCTCTCAGTACTTTTCTGCCTTTCAACTAGTTGCATTTAGTTTAGAGACATTTTCTGGGTCTCCTGATGTTCCCATTTAGTGTTTAAGACCCTTCATTCTCTTTCTACTTCCCCAGTTAAAGCCTGTAGTTAATTGTGTCCCTTCTAAGCTCCTGGAAGCTGCATTCTATCCCCTGAGGGAAATGTAAGTCCTTGGAATGATGTTCTGCATTTCTAAACATGCCATATTTGCCCATGACTTTCGCCTCCCAAATGGTGGACCTTTGCAACTGCAGGCTGGAGAAAGATTCCTTCTCCACAGACTCCCTTCCTTTTTGTCAACGTTTATTCCAATACCAAAGAGAATTGTTTTTCCACAAAGCTCTAAAAGTCAGCCATTCTGCCAAGCATTTTTTGTTGTGTTCTTGATGAGGTAGGCTAGAAAGCGAAGAGTTAGGTAGGAAGGATGGTATTGAGAGGAAATATAGTTTTTTTTAAAAATCTGGAGAGCTAAGCTAACCCCACCCCTTGGAAGTTTTTAGGAAGTCTGCCTCACCTGAGGCCCACGACCTAATATCCGGAAGTCCCGCCCCACCTGCAATTTCCGGGCCTACCTGACCACCTATTCGCCCACCTGAATCTGAGGAAGAGGAGAATCCAAAACCCTTCCCATGCCCGTCCTCCTGGGATAAAAGAAAGGGGCCAGCTGGAAGAGGCTCTCTTCTTCCCTCGACTCACCTCTCTGAGGCGCGCGGCGTGCCCTTCTCCTCCAGGCCTTACCCCCCTTCCCGTTTCCCTTTCCCAAGTTCCTGAAATAAACCCTGCCTGTTGTTTTGACTGGTACGTGTTAAAATTCTTTTTTCACGAATACCAAGGACCCACAATTTGGGGGATCGCCGTACCCCATAACATTCTGTCAATATTGTTGCTTGTTTTGGGGAACTAAGGCTTTTTCTCTATCTTTCTTTCTTTCTTTTTTTTTTTTTTTTTTTTTTTGTGGTACTGGGGATAAAACCCTTCTATCTCCGAGTTCCACCCCCAGACCTATTTTTCATTTGGAAGCAGGGTCTCACCAAGATGCTGAGAGCCTCACTAAGTTGCTGAGGCTGGCTTCGAACCTGCAATTCTTCTGTCTCAACCTCCCAAGTACTAGGCTTACAGGCATGTGCCACCACACCCAGCTTCTCCTATGTTTTAATCAGGTGTGAACACAAACTAATAGTTGTTAGAAGCCGGGTGTGGTGGCGCACGCTTGTAATCCCAGCATTTGGGAGGCTGAGACCGGAGGGTCCGTGTTCGAGGCCAGCCTCAGCTACCTAGTGAGGCCCACCGCAACTTAGTGAGACCCGGTTTCAAAATAATAAATAAAAAATAGGGCTGGGGGTATAGCTCGGAGGTAGAATGCCCCTGAGTTCAATCCCCAGTGCTGCAAAATAAAATAAAATAAAATAAAAAAATAAATAAATAAAATAGGGCTGAGGCTGTGGCTTGGAGGTAGAATGCTCCCGGGTTCCATCCCCAGTACTGCAAAAAAAAAAATAAATAAATAAAAATAGTTGTTAGACTTTTTTATACAAGGATGACCTCATAGATTTCTGTCAAATATAGTTACCTGAGTTCTTTTTGTATTTTTGTTAAATAACTCGCTAAATATGCAAGTGTCTGAATAAGGGAGAAAAGAAGCGAAAAAATAAAGTCATTGGAAAAGACATAAAACTATTAATAAGGAGTGAACCAAGGTTGTGGTTCCTAGTCATTATCTTTGAAGGTTTAGGAGATCATTATGTTCTAGCAGGGCCTGTCCACCTGCTCACCAAAGGTGTGCCAGGCCAGAGCATCGCTTCACTCACAGAATTGTCACCAGTGTGCTTTCAGTGTGCCAGGGACCTGTAGGGCGTTGACAGCCCCCTCCCTTCCCGCAACAAGACAGCCCTCTCCCTTCCAGAAACAGGGCTCAACCAATCCCCATGCCTTCTCTGTGTTACCTTTCCCACGCGCACAAAAAGTTTCCCTGCCTCTGTACACCTCTATATAAGACTGAACGAACCCAGGTTCTGGGTTCCGCAGCCATGACACCTCTATTCTCAGGCAGAACCCTAATCCGGGTTAGACTCAACCCTAACCCGGATTAGTAATAAAATCTCCTTCTTGTTTATTACAGTGCTCTGTGTGACATGTACGTTCTTTGGTGGGGCACCCCAGATTTGTGTATATCAGATCCATGTTAGGTACCGGAGATTTCAAAATAAATATTATTGAGGGGGGTTTCATATGTAAAGTTGAGAAAAGAACTCTTCTTCCAGAGATATCTGTTCATTCTCTGGTATTAAGTGACCAATCAAAAATCAAGAGACCCACATCTAGTTATGTGGTAATTAAAATTTTTTCAACAATGGAAGTTATTTTCTCTGTAGTGTGTGTGTGTGTGTGTGTGTGTGTGTGTGTGTGTGTGTGTGTGGTACTGGGAATTGAACCCAGAGGCTTGAGCATGTGGAACAATGCTGCCCCCCCCACCCCCCCCACCCCACCCCCGCCCAGCTACAACCAGCTTTTTGTAGCATCCTTATTCCTTTAATAACCTAGGCTCATTTTCAGGGAGCAAGATCTCCCCACTGAATTGCCTTGGTTACTGACATTCTCAATGTAAGTTAGAACAGCAGGGACACCAATGGGAAAGAGACAAATAGGCCCTTAAATTCCAGTTTCACTTTGGCTGGCTATACTGGGCAAGATTATCCAGAAATGTCTTTAATCCCCTAATCCCTGTAAGGTAGTCCAAAGACTCCCTTAATACAGAGGAGGAGCAGACTCACTTCTTCCAAGGAAGGACTTGTTAAATTGAGCAAATGTGCTTTTTAAGAGTGGGGGAGGGGCTGGGCATGGTGGCACACCCTTGTAATCCCAGCATTTGGGAGGCTGAGACTGGAGGATCTGGGTACTCGGCCAGCCTCAGCTACCTAGTGAGGCACTCTGCAACATAGTGAGACCTTGTTTCAAAATAAAGAATAAAAATAGGGCTGGGGGTATAGCTCAGAGGTAGAATGCCCCTGAGTTCAATCTCCAGTACTACAAAGAAAAAAAAAAAGAAAGAAAAGAAAAAGTGGGGGAGGGAAGGAGATGAAGGGAATTTTGTGAGGGGTGTGGTTTTCCTGACACCCTCAGGGAACTTGCTGCCATGGAAGAAAGGGTTTTGCTCTAATTTGCTTTTTCACAGGTTGTCATTACCATAACCATGGCATTGTCCTGAAGGCTACCTGCTCTCTATTTGTCCACTGCCTTGCCTTCTGTATTCTTGAATCTGGGAACACAGAGGACAAAGGAGAAGAGGGGGCTTTATTGCCTTCTGGTTCTTTGCTCTTTGAGACTGGGAGAAGATATGGCCCACACAGCTACTCAGCAGCCTTCTCTCTCTGGACTCCAGTCTTGCTCGCACCCTGCCAGGGTGGTTGTAGTTTCCAGACAAAACCTCTTTTCTGCCTTATAGTATATTCATAGCATCCATATTTCAGAGTCCCAACATCTCCTGCTAAAAAAAAAAAAAAAAAAAAGAAATACTTAAAAAAAAATTAAGACACTTTAGAAACCAAAGGTCATCAAGGTTGATCATAATTATTGGCTAAATCAAACCTTTCAGAAGTTTCTTTTTAGTGGTGAGCAGAATTACTTGAGACCAGTTAAGGAAACCAAGTCAGGGACTATTTCCAGGATTTTTCTTACTCTTTTTAAAAAACAAACAGAATAAAAACTTGTAGAGAATTTTCAGGAATGCTTCAATTAAACCCATTTTTAAATCATTATGTCAGTTTTAGTGATTATAACCTTTTTTTTTTTTTTTATTTTGGTCTAGGGATTGAACCCAGGGGCATTCTACCTCTGAGCTATACCTCCAACCCTTTTAATTTTTTTTTTTTTTTTTTTTTTTTGCGGTACTGGGGATTGAACTCAGGGGCATTCTACCTCCGAGCTATACCCTCAGCCCTATTTTTTATTCTTTAATTTGAAACCGAGTCTCACTAAGTTGCGGAGTGCCTCACTAGGTAGCTGAGGCTGGCCGCGAACCAGGGTCCTCCGGTCTCAGCCTCCCGAATGCTGGGATTACAAGCGTGCGCCACCACGCCCGGCTCCTTTTAATTTTTTTATTTGAAACACTGTCCCACTAAGTTGCTGAGGCTGGCCTCGAAGCTGCAATCCTCTTATCTTAGCCTCCCAAGTACTATGATTATACATGTGTGGGTGTGTGCCACCACTCCTGATTTATAACGTGTTTTATTTTTATATATTTCTTTCTAGACTCATATATTTGCATATATATATACATTTGCATATATATTTTCATATATTTGTTTACTGGAGATTGAACTCAGGGGCATTCTACCTCTGAACTACACCCCCAGTCCTATTTTATTCTTTTTTTTTTTGTTTTTCTGGTACTGCGGATTGAATCCAGGGGCATTCTACCTCTGAGCTATACCCCCAGTCCCACTTTTTATTCTTTATTTTGAAACAGGGTCTTACTAAGTTGCAGAGAGCCTCACTAAGTAGCTGAGGCTGGCCACAAACCCAGATCCTCCGGTCTCAGCCTCCCAAGTACTGGGATTAAAAGCGTGCGCCACCGAGCATGGCTCCTATTTTACTCTTATTTGGAAACATTCTTGCTAGGTTGATGAGAGTCTCACTACTTGCTGAACCTTCGATCCTCCTGTCTCAGCCTTCCAAGAACTGGAATTACAAGTGTATGCTATCAAACCCAGGTCCAGTTTTAGTATTTTTCTATTTTTATTCATGATATATACTTAAGTAAATTAAGCAAATGTCATAATCTCATTTATTTTCTGCTCTATGGAGTGGGTTCCATAGCTGACTTGAAATAATAGTTTCTAAGTCTTGGAAACCAAATGGGGATTATTCAGTGGACAGTCTTAACTATCATGAAATCATATGGAATTTTAAGTTTCCATCTTAATTTTTTTTTTTTTTTTTTTTTTTTTTTTGCGGTACTGGGGATTGAACTCAGGGGCATTCTACCTCCGAGCTATACCCCCAGCCCTATTTTTTATTCTTTATTTTGAAACTGAGTCTCTCTAGGTTGCAGAGTGCCTCACTAGGTAGCTGAGGCTGGCTGCGAACCCGGATCCTCCAGTCTCAGCCTCCCAAATGCTGGGATTACAAGCGTGCACCACCACACCTGGCAACTTTCCATCTTAATTTTATGAATCACCCCAGATACCTATTGACCAATAAAAATTCATACTGCTTAGCCAGTGACTGGCCCTGCCTCTCAATCTGAGATGCAGCTGAACTTTGAGGCCTAGTATATGTACTGCATGCTTACCAACTGCATGCTTACCAACGCTCAAGATTTTCAAATTTGCAAAGGTATACCAAGGCTTACCTTTCTTTTTTATACCTTCTAAAGCTGTTCCCCAAACCCATGGAACACTCCTTTAAAAGAATAGTTAAAGAATGTTATAATCCTCTTATTTCGCACCTGATTTGCAAGTGCTAAGAAGGGGGTTTGCTTCTTCAATGATGCAAATGTTTGGCCCACCTGCCACCTGGCTTAGGAAAAGACTCTGGGGGCAGCCATCAAATTTGTTTCTTCAACAGAGCTTTTCTATGGTCCTACTTTCTGCTTCACAGAAGGCTCAGCAGCTCAAATGATCAGAAAATGTTCTCTTGAACATAAAATCTGATTCCTGTTGCTCCCCCTACCTTAGGAAGTAGTGGGAAAATTATAGCCATGTTTAATTTCCAATATGCAAGCCCAGCTCAATATGAAGACATTTCAAAATAAGAAATAAATGAATTCTCCCCAGAGACCCTCTGACAGCCCACAGATATAAATCTGGCATGATGCCCAGAACCTTAGATGGGTGCAATTTGGACACATCAGGTTAGTTCCTTGTAACAGCTTTGAATCCTCTTTGGTTGCTTTCAGCTTATACCAGCTAACTCTATCCATGGACTCTTTTCATAAATAATTGATTTGGCATGTTCATTACAATGGCCCGGCATGTGACTGATTTTACCGAATGTTTCATTTTTCATTGGAGGCTTGGCACGTACTTCTGGACACTCTCATTATTCTACCTTTAAAATTTTTTCCGCATTATACATGAAGTACTAGGAAGAGGCCATTCATTCTGATTGAACACGAATACTCTCTTCCTTTCTTTCATGGAGGATGGCAGTTTGGGCACCAGGCTGAGGGTGAGAATATGTGAATTAGCCCTGACTTGTGAATTGGCTGTCATTTGTATTTCCACGGTTATCACAGCCTTGTGGACCTTAATTTCTTTACCTTAAAAATGGGAATGATAACCATCCCTTTCCCCCAAATAAATTTATTAGGATTAACTGAAGAGTGCTCAAAAGTACCAGGAGCCTGGCGTGGTGGTGCATGCCTATAATCCCAGTACTTAGAAGGCTGAGACAGGAGGATCTCATGTTCAAACCCAGACTCAGGAACTTAGTGAGACCCTGTTTCAAAATAAAAAGTAAAAATTGAAGCTGGGTGTGGTGGCGCACGCTTGTAATCCCAGTATTTGGGAGGCCGAGACTGGAGGATCCGGGTTCACGACCAGCCTCAGCTACTTAGTGAGGTCCTCCACCACTTTGTGAGACCCTGTTTCAAAAAATGAATAAAAAATAGGGCTGGGGACGTAGCTTGGAGGTAGAATGCCCCTGGGTTCAATCCCTAGTACCGAAAAAAAAAAAAAAAAAAGAACTGGCAGTATGGCAATAGACAGATTAATAGGAGAATAATCAATCATCCCCAGTACTGAAAAAAAAAAAAAAAAAAAAAAAAAAAAGGTAAAAATTGAGTTGGGGGTGTAGCTCAGAGGTAGAATGCTCCTGGATTCAATCCCCAGTACCAAAATTTTTTTTTAAAAAGTACCAGGAAAATCTAAGAGAAGGCTGTCCACACAAGCCAAATGCTAATGCTTTCTTAGAGTCGAATGGGTGTGCATCTTTTAGTTTTTAAATATGAAAACAAACAGCAGGGCATGGTGGCACACACCCCTAATACCGTACTTAGGAGGCTGAGACAGCAGGATTGAAGCCAGCCTTAGCAACTTAATGAGGTTTTCAGCAACTTAGCAAGATCCTGTTTCTAAATAAAAATAAAATAGGGCTGGAGGTATAGCCCAGAGGTAAAAGGCCCCTGAGTTCCATTCCCAGTAGCACAAAACAACACAAAATAAAAAACCTCAAACTAGAACTCTGATTGGGCGATTTAATGTTGATGTAGGACAGAAGGAAAATTTTAGGCAGAAAGGAGACATTGGGAGGGAAGGGAGAGATATAGTTTTAAAATCTGGAGAGCTTTAGCTGACCCCACCCTATAGGGTGTGCTCAATGTTAGAAAAGTCTAAGTGGGCCACACCTTTTTAATCCCCTGAATCCCAGCTCCCACCGGACACTCAGGGCAAAGGTCAGACCAATCTTGAAACACCCATCTTAACCTGAGGAAGAGGAGGGCCCACTTTGAACCGCCTACCTGTCGCCCACCAATACCTGGAAGAAGGAGGAGGTCCAGACTTCTTCTGTGCCCACCTCTCTTGAAAGCCTATAAAAGATGGACTTTCACCATGCCTCGGCTTCTTTGGAACTGGGAAACGCGTCTGGCCAGGAAGATGCCCGCTCAACCGTTTTTCTCCCCCTTTCCTTATTTTTCCTAAATAAATTCCTACTTTTTGTTCCTGACTGGCACATGTTAAAATTCTTTTTTTCACGGAAGCCAAGGACCCACGTGTGGGACCGGGTTATCCCACAACAATGTGAGCTCAATTCTCTGTGAGGCACAGGGGTAGATATATAAAATGTACAAGATGTGTCTCAACTTTTAATCACACTTAAGTGCCCATAGAACTGCTATGTTGGCAGCAGCAATGGTTCTCTAGGCCAGCACCATGCAATATAGTTAAGTACCAAGGAGGCACTGGCCCCATTTCAAGTACTCACAGCCATACATGTCAGGCTACCATACTGGACAGCAGAGATAGAGGACATGTCCATTAGTGTAGAAAGTCCCAATGGACAGGGCTCCTTGATAGTAACATCTTTCCTCTGACCACTATTCTAACTGGCTTGAAGTCAGTCTTGATGGTGGCATGGCGTAGGTCCTCTCACAAAAGTATATAAGGGACACTATATTTTTATACTTTCCATCACCCAAATCCAGCATAAGAGTCTAAGACACGCTCAACCTCATGTCCTAGAGATTTATCGGCCCTGTAATCAATACCTAATTTTAAAAAGAATTATATTAGAGGACAAGGACTAGAAATAATGCTGTTTTTCTTTATATGTGAATTCTAGTTGATTCATGGTCTGAATGTCTAGGACATTACTTACCTCCCCCTTCATCCTTTTCCCCACATCCTCCAAGAACTAGATTGATTATATTATCAGTCCATTCTTCTTTGTTTATGATATTGCCTCTATTTGATAAAGAAGGCAACACTGGCAGAGATTTAAGTGTTTAACATGCTATATATGCAAAAAAGGTCCACATCAAATACAGATCCAAGCTAAATAGCTTAAAGTGCATTGTTTATCATGCCTTACTTTATTGCTAATCTCACATATATTGCACATCTAACAGGGAACAGACCTCACACATCCATAAATAGCCTACAAACCAAGCTATTGAATGAGTAATATTTAAGCGTAGCATTCATAAAATAAGTAATAGAATTACAGAGTTGACAGAGACCATAGAACTGTCATAGAAATGGATGTCGAGCCATCTCTTTTAAAAATGAGCCAACTCAAGTTCCAGGAGGTGGCTTGTCCGGCCTTTTGGTGAGCAGTGCAGTCAGGACTCTGCCCCAGCTCCCCAGACCTGGGCCCAGGGCTGTTGGGATACTTTGCTTTTGCTTTATTCTGACAACAATGAGGGAGACAAGAGGGGAGAGGAAGCTGGCCTCTCTCTGACGTCAGGAAGGCAAGCCCTCCTGGTGCCAGGCCAGCATCTAGGCCAGCACGTCACAGCGTCAAGAGACACTGCTTCTTCTTAGCCTGTATCGGCATTTCAAGTGTTCCATCTGGCTCCGAGAGTAACCTGAATATCCAGCCAATGGGATTTCTGGAAACAGAGCGCAAGTGTCCTGTCCTGGTTAATTCATTTTATTTGTGACTTTAATCTTTGGTTTTATAACATGTTCCCTATGAAAAGTTCCAAATTCCCTTATCCTCCTTCTCTCAAATGGGATCTGTGCCTCTATCTTGAGGATTCAAAGACACAGTTTTAAGGAACTTTAAGTTTCCTGAAAAAGAAAGTGAGAATCACCTTGTAGTTCATAGTCTTCTTTAAAGTACCAGTGATAAAAAGAAAAAGGAAAAAAAAAAAAGCTTTTACACTCAGATGTGGTGGCACACACCCGTATTTGGGGAGGCTGAGACAGGAGGATGGCAGGTTGACAGCCTGGGCAACTTAGTGAGACCCTGTTTCAAAATAAAATAAAGTAATGTAATAAAATAAAATAAAAAGGGCTGAGGGTGTAGATTGGAGGTAGAACACCCCTGGGTTCAATCCCTAGTACACCCCTTGCCCTCCACCCCACTCTTCTACAAAAGGAGGAAAGAAAGAGGTACTTATTAGAAGGAAAAAAATAAACTGGAAAAAAAAAAAAACTGGTATACTGGCTGCAAGTATAATAAATACCAATTCAATAAAAATAGGCACAGTAAAGGGAAGATGGGACATTCCCTTTTATTGTCTTTTCATCTATTTGTCCAAACTCTTAAGAGTTACAAATTGACATCTGCACGTTAGTAAGACGCGAGACACCTTCCACCCTTTTCTCATACCGTGGCAGTAGAATTGCCTTGCTGCATACACAGCTGTGGTGCTGGTAACTACAAGTGGCAAAGAGGCCTTCCACCCATCTACTTCTCTCACAAAGAGATTCCCACAAATTCATTCTCATTTGTCTGAACTAGAGCTTGCAAAAACAGGAATGAAAAAGGATCCCATACTACCAAATTGATATGAAGATGCAGCGCCTCTAACTAGATGACACCACGAGAGTATGACCCAAGACAGGAATGTGGCAATTTCTGCTGTTCTGCACAGATGCTGCTGAGGCCCCTTGGGAAAACATAGTCACAGGGGTACTGATAGGCTTTGGTCAGGAGAAGCAGCTAAAGAGAACTAAGCAGGCAGGGGTTGCTACAGCTACCCTGTTGCATCTCACCCTTAACCTTTCCAAGGGGCAGTGATAGCTACCACCAACTGGTTGCACACTAAGGAAAAAAAAACATGGGATCCTATTTTTACCTCCTATTTCGATATTTAGGGAATGTATCTTCTAATATATTTCATTCAATCAAAACCATGGAATTGAGAAATTCTAGATACCCAATAGCCTGTTTGGAAATTATAATTTTTTTTTTTTTTTCGGTACTGGGGATTGAACTCAGGGGCATTCTACCCCTGAGCTACACCTCCAGTCCTATTTTTTATTCTTTATTTTTTTATTTTATTTTATTTTTTTGGCGGTACTGGGGATTGAACTCAGGGGCATTCTACCTCCGAGCTATACCCCCAGCCCTATTTTTTATTCTTTATTTTGAAACTGAGTCTCACTAAGTTGCGGAGTGCCTCACTAGATAGCTGAGGCTGGCCGTGAACCCGGATCCTCCGGTCTCAGCCTCCCGAATGCTGGGATTACAAGCGTGCGCCACCACGCCTGGCTTGGAAATTATAATTTTGAACTGAAATTACATGTAGAATTTCACGTGGAGATACAAATCATGAATTTAAGAAATATCTGCTGAACTAGCTGTATGGATAATGTGAGCCAGCGTGTCTGCCTGAAGCCTTTGACTATAGATCAAAGCTACAGTTCATCTGTTTTTCTGAATCATTTCTTTTTCATTTTTTCAGGGGCTCTGTCCTTTAATACCAGGCTTCCAAAGAGAGAATTGGTAGTGTAACTGTGACCAGTAGTAAATATTACAGGTAGGAATATTTTGGTAGATTTTAAAAGAAACTTAATGGTGTTGATTGACTTAAACTATGATCCATTATAAACCTCTTCAAGATCAAGAGGCAAGATATGATTTGTATATTTTATTTTGACTTTACATGCGGTGTTAAAAACCCAAAGTACATATTATTTACACATCCACAATACAAGTTTACAAGATATCTATACATGTTAAAGTACTCTATAAAACAGTATAGAGCCACTTCACTTTAGAGTTACTTTTTATGCCGTACCATTAAAAAAGATACAATCTGTGTTTACCTTTGCACAAATGGATAAAGCATTTAAAAATTAAATTAACAGGATAAAGACTAGATTCAATGTTAGAAATCCCAACATAAATATTGATAGAACTCACATTACAAAGTACAAGGCAGCACAATGTTACAAAATGTTATCTGGGGGAGGAGGGGAGGGAGTCACACAAAGTTACCAGGCTGAGATTAATATTGGTAAGGTAAATTCAAACACGTTTGTGATTGGTGGACTGAGCAGTGTTTATCATTGGTTGGTTTAATTGATTATTAATCTGTAATATTTTAGTTGCAAAGCTGAAGTGTTTCAAGAACAGACATTTTAGCTTTTCAGCTTCCATAGATCACTGGAAATCATGTTCTTTATAAAACAATGTTCTCAAAGGAAAAGAATAACTGTATCAGCATTTTACACTCTGTATGAAGACGATTTGGTCTTACACACCCCATTCTCCCCCAAGTAATGTCAGTGTTACCAGGAGAAATCAGTTGAACAGATTTGTCTGGCTGGGTCAGGAGCCTCCCCCTGCCATGTTACTCTCTAGATTAGGCTCAGTTAATACCTGGGTGGTGTATGGCATATTAACTGAAATAGTTGTCAGGGTCGAACACCATCAACTGGTAAGTGGTTTCTACCAAACTATGCAGACATGACTCTCTAGGATTTCTGCAGGTATCACATTCCCCAGGAAACCTTATTTGACTTCACATTATCACTGTTTCATCCTTAGGAAAGCAGGAGTGGAATGTTTATCAGGTCAACGGATGGGATGCTGCTATTCAGGTGGACTGTTTAACGATTAATTGTTCTAGGTTGTTACGATTTTTCTTTAAAAGTCTTTTTAGGTGCTGGTTGAAAAACATTGACAACTGGCACTGGGTAAATGATGTGCTCTATTGAAAACACTTGACATATTTTAGTACGTCTATCATTCTCATGAATAAGGCACAAAATGCACAGATTCAGGTAAACTCACATGTGGTATTTACAGTATCCTGTCATTACCTGCATGACTTAGAAGAAAACTCTCACGTGACATAACATAGACAATATGACTGCACCATGGACTGTCTTTCACAGACCATTCCTGTTAAGCCAATTACAATTTCTTTTGTCTTTTTTTTTTGCCTTGGGGGCAGGAGGAGTTAAAGGAGACCTTTTACTATATAGGTAATAACCAAACAATAAAAATAAACCCTTATTAGCGTGTCCAAGGTTAAATAATGTGACTCAGGCTTTGATTCACAGTAGATAGGTAAATGTTACTACTGAATACTGGTGGATAAGTCAAGGAGACGTCTTAACATCCCTAGCTCCTCAAGCTGGCAAGACTGGTGGAGAAGTTTTAATGAATAGCAGCACAAGATTACTCGGAACGCTTACATCCTGGCATTGGGTACCACAGAAGTTCATCATTTTGATGGTCAAAGGAGCCTCAATTGTATTCCTTTCTCAAAACTGAATTCAGTGGACTGTGCAAAGAAGTTAGTTTCTCTTATTCAGTCATGTTTAATGTAAAGAGCTCCACAGCACAAAAAGATGCAGTGGGCACCTAACGAACCCTCATGGGCACAGAGCTTGTTGTCTCATTCTCTCTCTCTCTCTCACACATACTTACACACACACACACACACACACACACACACACACACACACACACACACACCACAGTTTGTTGGTGGCATTAAAAAAAATGCCACGCACCAAAACAAAACAAAAATGCTACAGTTTGGGTCAGGGACTGAATTGTTTAGCAAACTGCTTGGTAACCTACAAGTCCGTTTCTCTGAGACATTACCATCTCTTTATTTTGACATTTGTGCAAGAGGCAAGGTGAATGCATACATATTAAATGTTCACATTTAATGGGAAGACCACACAGGACAGCAGTCTCAACTGAACCCATCTTCAAGTCTTTGTTCACAGATTCTTCTGAGTACTGCATCAGCTCTCGACACAGGAGCAGCGCCCCTCTGAGTGACTCACAGCTGTAACTTCAATCCAAAGAAATGGAATGAGTAGCACCTTCCTTCGTTTTCAGGGCAGTACACAGAAGCCTTGCTGTAGTAGCTACATGTGGCAAGTTCAGATGTTGCCAAAGTGAGAGTTTCTTTGGCCACTTGGTTCTCTTAAAATGCACCCAAGTCTCCTGTCTCAAGGTGCCCTTCTAACATCATCCTCTCAGCAACAGGGGCAGGATAAAGCCACATGGGGAAGAGCACACTTGAGGACTAGTAAGTGTATTTATTCAGTGGTCTGACAGATGTGGTTTGAGGAACAAAGGAAGGCTTTGGTGGCACATCGGGTTTTAAGGACGGTGTCCTCTTTAGTCCCGTCCTGGGAAGGGTGCCATTACTGGTGTAGCTGCTCTGTCTGGAGAGAGAAGGCTGCAGATGGACACTCACTGGTGTCCCCTGAATGTAGTCTACCTTCGCCCCCGTGGGGGCAGGCATGTATCCTCCACGGTTCATACTGGGCTGTCTAGACAACAAAACCCCATTCGGTGAGTTTAAGTTTTTAGGCATCGCAGATATAGAGTGCCTCTGGGAAGAGTTTTTGTGATAACCCCTTTGTCTTTCTAGAGAAGTCATCGGGACCCCAGGAGTGGTGGGGACATCCACTCGCTTGGTTGGGCTATTCCTGGGGAGAGTTGAGGGAGGGGAATAGAGCGACGCCTCCCGGTTAGGGACCTTGGGTGGGACCTCAGACATAGGTCCCACGGGATCCAGCATTAGAGTCTGGTGGGCCATTTGGATGTCTCCCATGATGGCTTTAGGGTTACTGTTTGGGTCATTTAGATGCTTCAGGAGGTCATTGAGGGTATTTCTGGAATCCACAGAACGCCGGTGATCTCGCTTACTGGATGACTTTGTAAGAGGGTGATCAATGTTTTGAAGTTTCTTTTCGGCTTTGTGAGCATTGGAGTTTGAGAAAGATGTATTGTAGTCATGGGTAGCATTAGGAAGAACAATGGCACTGGGGATGTGTCCATGACTTAATGGGGAGTGGGGTGGAGGACTAGAAGGGAAAAACTGGGGGGTTTCTTTCCTCGCAGACCCATGGCCGTGGGCCTTGTCTGAGTGGCCCTTCATGGCCTGCAGGGTCTTTTGGTGAAGCACGGGTGTGGACTCCGGAGTGGGGAGGGCAGCCAGCTCTGGAGGTTGGCCTCGATGGTCCATTACCATGGATTTTGTATCTCCACTGGGTGGCAGCTCTTTCCGACTGGACAGCAGGTTACTATAGAGTTTAGGAGAATCAATATTCTGTTGGTACTCCTTGACCGGGCTGTCAAAGAGACCATTCAGTTTGGCAAAACTTCCGCTGGAGTCTGTGCATGACTGGGCAGACTCTGCATCTTTATGGATCTTTCTGTTCTTCCTAACAAACATGTCACGATAGCAGTAGACTGCTACACCTGCAATGAACGCCCCCAAAACAAAAGCGGCAAAGACACAGGTGATGAGGACATTCATGTGCACCATCTGGTTGGACTCTCCAGACTGGACCTCCCATCGCACACCTGCAACAGACACACCGGGAAAGTTTGAGTGCAGTGCTTTGTACAAACAATGCTAAACAGCAAACGGCTTCCACTGAGCCAGCACTACCTTTTCCCGGTCCATATGCTTAGCTTGGAGGGTGAGGTGACTCCAAAATTCCACATATAGTATAAAATTTTTCTCTCATCACCATAGGATCCCCAGAGATTGCTGCAAATGCCAGAATAACTCTAAGCTCCCACTCATTTACATTATTCTATCTTCTACCCACCCTTAGCCCTCTTAAGTAGTTGTTAGAAATTTTAAGAGTTTCTACCTAAAAAAATAAAGTTAGAAGGTGTTTCTAAACAGACAATTTTAATCTCATGGGATATTCTGTCTCATGATATTCTCCTAATTCCGAAACCAGGATTAAAAGCAGCTGCTGAGATTAGGGAAATGTATGAATTAGTGTAACAAATATCATGCTAAAATAATTATGGTAAGGCAATTATGTTAACTAAAATAAAAATATAATTTGTTCACAAACTTAAAGCATATGCTTGGTCATTGTTAGCTACAAATACAGATTTTCACAATTGCTTTTTTTTTTATATATATTCCATCTGGGAGTGAAGCATTCTTGAATTACCTGCTGTGTAAGAAATCCAGACAGTGTAAGGAAATATATTATGTATTAGTTAGGTAATATCACTAAGTTATTTGGAGGTACTTGAATAATATTTAAATTAGACCTAGGAGGAGAAGAATGAATTAGTTTGTTGAAACTTTTAATGCAACCACAGACATCTAACGGTCAATCAAAGAAATGTTAGTTTGAGAGGTATCCAAGTCTGTTACATGCTATACACACAGCTATCCCGGAATAATTCAGTCAGAGGGATCTGGAGGATTCTGTTGCTTTAGGTTAATACTAAGGCCTTTGAACATTAGTTGTTTTTAATGGATGTTCGGAGTTATGGAATTCATTGCGGAAGACTAAGAAGAATGGTAGAAAGAAATGGTATTACTAAAGAAAACAAAGCAGAAAGAAGAATGATTATAAGAATGTTTACAATGAAAATATATAAAACCAAAATCAACAGTGGTAAATCATAAATGACAAAGCACTGCCAAAAACTGGTTGGAAACCTGATACCACTGCTTAGTAAGCATCAATGAATAGATTTTTTTTTTTGAACACCATATCTAATAAGCTAACTCAACAGACAGCTATTTTATAACTGTTTCTAATATGGGCTGAAAGTGACAGTTGTGGACAAGCACTAGGTTATGCTTTATTGTCTGTGGCACTGAAGCCCCGTGTCACCTCACATATGCTTTTCATATTGCATTTTGAATCAAAGCTAAACAAGAGGCTGGGAGAGGCTCCCAGACAAAACATCTGATAACAGGATATTTGCAATTAATGAGCTTTGTTTCTCTGATGTTGTGAGGGCAACCCTGGAAATTCTCTGATATTCAGCAGCCTCTCAGCTTCTTCAGACAGAAATCAACACAGATTAGATTGTCTGAGTGGCTGTTTCGCCAGCCACGTCTTGAACAGCTTTCCGCCCCCTTTCATCTTTTGAGGAATGCACTCAGATCTAAGCATAGAAGCCAATGTCACCATGGCCAGTGGGAGTGGAGGGGCAGCAACAGCAGCTCCATTTAGGTTAGTCTCAGAGAACCAGGCAGTCCTTGGAGATGTGAGTGGTCAGGTTTCCACACAGTTAGAGATGAGTTCCCTGGTAAGGCCTTACCCTTTGGGAGACCTGATAAAGGATCAGTAAAATCAGAAGTGTTTGGGTCATCTTGGACTACAAATTTCCGGGAGCTCGTCAGTTTAGGTCTCCAGGTATCAATCACTTTAGGTGTGATTTCTGGGATACTTGCCACTGTGGTAACAGAAGATGAAGATACCTCCATGTCTGTGGTGGCAAACAGATGTTTATTAACATGGGTAGCGTCAGAAGACTTTGCTGATTGGTCTGCTGCATTTTTAAGTTTTAAGCAAAGTTATGAGAAAGCTTGTTCTAGGATTTTATAAAAACACACCTGAGGGGCCTACACCAAATCCCTTTCTTGCAAGAGAAGAGTAAAAGCAAACAAACAAAAAATTAACAGCAAAGACAAAGTAAACAGATTTCAAAATTAAAGTCATTCAGACATTCCTACTGAAGCCTGGTTATTAATGCTGCTCACACAGACCTCAATGCAGACTATCTTGCTATTCTCTCACTCTCTTATGAGATATTATTTCCGCGTGTGTGTGTGTGTGTAAAGCATTTTTTTGTAGATGATAAGAAACTTTATCTCCTTCACTGGGGAAGCTACAATAGAATTTCATCAGAAAATACTGGTTAAATTCAACTAAACACTCAAATTTGGATCGGATGAACCAGCTCTGCCTAAAAGGTCGTTCTGCTTTACCCCTGTCCGTTTACAGACTTCTCACTGCACTGAGGACTTCCTGTCCACAGTAAAGCCCTGAAGGAGGGCCAACTTCGAAGGGCTCTCCAAAATGCCTGGGGAATTTTTTCCAAAGAGTTAGCAGCAACTCATGCAAAAGCAATGACATTTATAAACTGAAGAGGGACGCTCTGATACATAGATTTGCATCCTTTTCTCCCCCCTGAGAAATGAAGCTGCTGTGAATCCCCGAGGTGGTAATAGAACTGAGAGTAACTTAACCTTTCAGCATGTCTATTATGGACTTCCCCCAAGTTGGTTTCATACATTTAGGTTAAAACTTGAGACCTCAGTTGACAGTGGTACAGCAGTCACAGATGGAGGCTCCCAAACAGATACAGACAGACAGAGGGGCACAGAGAGCCCACCGGACATCTCAATACATCAAAACCCAGCTTCAATCGGCTGAAGCCTTTTTCATACCACTTAGACCATGACATTCAAAGATTCCTGGTATTGCCACAAAACATTCAAAAAAAGATCTTGACAACTCATAAATACACATTTTTGGAAAATGTGTATTTGTTTACTAAGTCTTAGGAAAGGTGAGGAGAGGAGGGAAATTATGATATTCTGCCATCCATTAGATAGAGATGGCCAGAGGAAACATTCACAATGCAGAGGGGTGAGAAGGACGGAAGCTCGTGGGCGTGCATGCAGCTGGATGCAGCTCATGTTAACCCATTCGGTTTTTCTTAAAGGATGTGCCTTGGTCAATGATAAACTGTTAACATGCTACACAGGGGTGAAGTGCTGAGTAAGAAAAAGTCTTTTGGTACCATCAGTGGGATTATGAGTCAAAGCAGAAAAATGAAAGGCTGCCAAACTGCGCAAAAGGAGGGGAGAAGAGGCTGAAAATGCTGAACTGAAGGAAAGAAAAGGTTGTTAATTCAAAAAAATTAAAAAAAACTAACCAGATGTTGGACCGCCAAATATTTTGTAATCTGGTGTAGTTGAAGTAGGCAAAATTTCTAAAAGAATTAAAGGAACAAGTAATCAGTAAAAAGTAACCAAAAGAAAGCAAAAATTTATGAATTCCAATTAACTAAAAAAGTAAAAAGAAAAGACTACAAATTAAAAGATCAACCTACTGGTTAGACTACCTTTGTCTAGATTTTTCTACAAAATTGTAAATGGTGAAGGAAAAAAAAATATCTTTCTAATGCATTCCCACGATCAAATGGCTCAACTTTTGCGAAGTTTAAGTTAAATGCTAGGTGGTATGTGTCCCAAGTCATTAAAAAGGCTGATTGTAAAATAATGTTCACGTGCAAATGTGGTTAAAAAGAAGCAACAGGAGGGAATGGAAGGTTGTGTCTTACCATGGCAGTCCCCTAGGTGGGCTGTGTTGCCATATTCTGTGTCTTGTTCATATCCTCCAGCGCTATGGTTATGGAAAGCAAATAAGTCTTCGGTTAACAGCCTTCATAGGACATAAGTGACAACCAAAGCGGAACCAAGAACACAGACTGATTAGTAAGAACAGGCAGAGACAACATATTCACATTTCAACAAAACTTGCTAAAGCAATTATTTCTGTTAACAATTTAACAAGAATGTTTAAAATGATAGAAATCTTTATTTCTGTATCCTTTTGCCTTAAGTATTGTTTACAATTTCCTTACCTCTCTCATAGCAAAAATTAAAGAGAGAGCAAGAAAAACAGAAGAGTGGCATAACTGGGAGTTTAAAGTTTTTTTCTAGCATAGAGACCCTTGAGAAGACAGTTCATAACTAACATGACAAAATACACTTACAGCATCCCTGGGGTCACTCTCCCACAGGCTCCGTGACTTAACCAGCCACAGTATGGGTCACGCGATGCAATACAAGACCTGTATAAAACCAAACAGAATGTGACTTGAATTTTCTCTTCATCAAAGGTTTTGATAGGGCAAGACCCAGTGGAAACAAAAAAAATGTGAGCTTACTTTTTACATGATCCATACCGCTCACAGCGACTGAGGGGGACTCGGACCACACAGCTAGAGAATGCTACGTATAAGGCATGGTGATCTTTATCCAACTGTAATGAGATGACCTTTTTGTCTTCTTCATTCTCAGCACTGCATCTGTTTTATAGGATATATTTTGAAGCCATAAGTTTAGTTATGAACCATACACATGTGGTTTGGTTTTTTATTGCGAACTAGAAGAAAATCTTAAGGGGTATTCTTGGTAACAAATTGGGGAAGTACACAATTTAGAATATAATAATTATGTGACTCATCTATGTCTATGCATGGCTGGTTAAATTTCAGGCTGGACAGAGAGATTTTTAAGATTGCTTTTCCATTAGGACAGTCCAAGAGAATTACATTTAGGGAAGGAAAAGGATAGTGTCTTAATGTATTTAAATCTTTCCAGGCAAGATGTTTCTGGAGCCGGGCGTGGTGGCGCACGCTTGTAATCCCAGCATTCGGGAGGCTGAGACCGGAGGATCCGGGTTGGCGGCCAGCCTCAGCTACATAGTGAGGCACTCCGCAACTTAGTGAGACTCGGTTTCAAAATAAAAAATAAAAAATAGGGCTGGGGGTATAGCTCGGAGGTAGAATGCCTCTGAGTTCAATCCCCAGTACCGCAAAAAAAAAAAAAAAAAAAAGATGTTTCTGGATCTCTCCTTAGTCTTCTTCACTTCATTTATTGTTTGTTTTGGTTTTCCAAATAATATCTTACATGTCACTGGTTGGAAGAAAATGCTCAACTACAAATATATTCTGTGTGTGTATGTGTGTGTGTGTGTGTGTGTGTGTGTGTGTGTGTGCTTACTCTGTGTGTGTCTGCTACATGTAGCATCCTGACATATATCTGCAAGGTAAGAGGGGTAGTGTTAAAATGCTCTCTTTTTCCATAGGTGGAAAACAAGGGCTGAATATTATGAAAACTCATCAACTGTTCCCCCTCTTTGTCTTAGTGGGCTCAAGGAAAACTGAAAGCTCAGGATTATTTCAATGAGAAAAACAAAAACAAAAACAAACAAAAAACAAATCAACAATACTAATTTGCCAAACCACCACTAATTTAGAGGTCCGAAAGGAAATGACTAGATGAAATTCATGCTGGACATTCGGGAGGCTGAGACCGGAGGATCCGGGTTCGCGGCCAGCCTCAGCTACATAGTGAGGCACTCCGCAACTTAGTGAGACTTGGTTTCAAAATAAAGAATAAAAAATAGGACTGGGGGTGTAGCTTGGAGGTAGAATGCCCCTGAGTTCCATCCCCAGTACCACAAAAAAAAAAAAAAAAAAAAAAAGAAATTCATGCTGGAAAATTTCGGGTAGTGTTAAAGAGCCTTCTGGTAAAATATACCTACTTTGCATGGTTGTAAGCTTCAATCTCTTCCAGTAATACGCTGTCATTCAAAGAGAAAGGACTGGTCTTTGCCAAAACTTTAAGTACCACGCCAGCTTCGGAGCCAACAAATATGACTGTGTAGTTCTGGTAGGGTCCTGCAGACCGGTCCACTGAAATGGCCGTCAACCTGTACCTGTCAGGGAAAGCAGGACAAGTCAGACTGGGACACTAACAGCAAGAAAACATCTGGGATGGCAGCGGGCCACTGGCATCCTTAGTCTCACCTGACCCGGGTCTTCGTGAACCAGGGTTCGTCAGCAATAGGCGGAACAGCAGAGTCCATCAGGGGGTGGGATTTGATGAAGGCCAGGGTTTCATCAGGGAAATCGATGGAGGTTTTGTAAGCTTCAGCAAGACCATGTTTTGCACAACAGCCTGGCCTGAAAGGAAAGGAAAACAGTGTTCTTTTATCACTTCTCCCTTGCAAAATGTATCTAAGGAGTAAGTGCACATTCTGAAAGAAGAGGTCAAAAGAGAAAGGAGACTCTGCAAAACTGAAGAAGCATAGCTATGTCCCTGCATTCAGTCGGTTCTCCATATCCACACTCACGGGTGGCAGGTCACAAGGCAATATTTACTGGCTTTGTCCGAGATGCTGCAGAAGGGCCCCTTCTTGGTGTGGGAGGTTGGCCCAGCTGCTTTCTGAGGATGGTTATATGCCTCTAACATCCATGGGGTTTTTTGTTCAAAACAAAATCCTTTTCAGCTTTTTTTTTTCTTTACCTTGGTTTTGGTACTTTGTCTTCGGGGACTGCTGTCCAAACAGAATCTGGAGTTTTCTGTTCTTTAAACCGTCCTTTGAATACTTTTTCAATGTCATCCATGCTGAATGCACAGACTGCAGAACCAGGAATGCTAAAAAAAAAAAAAACAAAACCCAAAAGGAGAAAACCATCAGGAAGAGGCTGGCAACAATGGGCCCGTGCTCAGTTCCAACAAGCAAGCTCAGAATAGGTTTTGAAGTGCCTGGGATGTGTTCTTACCTGTTGAGCTGTGTGGTGAACACCCCGATAACAGTGGGAATGCCATTGATTTGTATTATGTCTGTAATAGACTGCAGCACATCAAAGTAGAAAAAGGAATCTCCAGGAACAGAACAGTTAAGCCGAGCCTTCAGAAATGAGGTCCAGTGTTTCTCCAGGACCCGCTGGGAGCCACCCATGTCGTTTTTACATATGCGGGCCACGCGGGAATACACAGCCTGCCCAGAGACAAAGGCAAAGCAACAGGGTGATGCACAGAAGAGGCATGGAAACAAAATGCTGCTATTTAAGGAAAGGCCAGAAAATGCTGAAGTTTTCTGGTTCAAAAGAATCTAGCAGCCCTCACTCTAGGGTTTTGTATAGTAAGAATGTAAACTGGATTCACCTGTGAGAAAACTAGGGGGCCAACTTCCTATTCTGCCAAAAATGCTCCCTAAGACACAAGCCATTTATCTGCCTCCTAAATGAAAACTCTTCCCACACTTTGTAACTTTGCTTCTCATACTGTTAATGAAATGTGCCATCTTGAATGGCATAGAAGAGACTATAATACTTGAAGATTACATGGGCTTTCATTGCAACACTCTGAATTGAACAGGAGCCCCTGTTGCCCATCTTGTCTTTTGACACTGCAAAAAGACTAGACTGTCAGTGGATTTCTAAAGAGTAAAAGGAGCCCTGAGAGCTCAAGAGTACCTGTAGAACACTCTCTAGGGCAACAGAAAAGAAATGAAACCTCCTCAAGGGCTCAAGCCTTCTGCTACCAGTCTGGTTCAGGTGTTTTCTAGCAATTATTCTCATGATAAGTAACCTAGCTCTCTGAACCTGGGCTTACAATCCAGCTCCCCGATCCTTCTCTCTGAACTGAGTGCTGAGAGAGCATCTGTAACTACCAAAGTGCTCTCAGTCCACACAGTACAAGTTCACAATACAAATCAAGCACGTATACTTGCCTTGCCTAAGTTGTTATGCTCTACAGCAATTTCTCGAAAGAAGAAATACACATAGTTCCCATATTCTATGGCGTGAAGAAAGTGCGGCTCTGAAAGAAAAAAAAAAAAGAAAACAAACTGGTTCCTAAAGGATAATGCAATTAGCATACACCCCTGATTGCTAGGTATGACTGACAGATGTTGCACCATTACATTCAAGGCAATGATTCTGAGAAGTCCCAATATGGGTGTGTTCGAGCTTCAGGGAGTTCGGTTGTCTTCAAAGTGAGCTAATGGACTGTAAAGAGGCCTACAGGGAACTGAACTACAGCAAAGGTCTTTGTTTCAACAGATTTATTCATTAACCTATTTAACTAGGGAAGAAAACCTCTTATACTGAGAATAGAAAATCTTGATTTCTAGAACTAAAGAGCAAAATGACTGCAAATATGGACTATTCAACTCTCACTGCTAACTTTCCAACAAAGGTAAACGGGAAAAGGCAAGTAGTATATGTGCATTTAGAGTGAGACAAATAGGTACAAAAAGACAAAATCTCTTTATTTTTTATGGGGGGGGTACTAGGATTGAACCCAGGGGTATTCTAACTCCAAACCACATCCCCAGCCCATTTAAAAAAATATATATATTTTGAAACAAGGTCTTACTAAGTTGCTGAGGGTCTTGTGTAAGTTGCTGAGGTTGGCCTTGAACCTGTGATCCTCCTGTCTCAGCCTTCTAAGTACTGAGATTACAGGTGTGCACCATAGTGCCCAGCTCTTTCTTCTATTTTGAGGTCCCCTTGGATGATGTTGAACCTACTTACTGTCCCACCTTGCCTACTAGTCTCCTCATTCCTCATCAACACACCCTTTAACAAGCAAAGCAGGTGTATATGTCCCAGACGAACATGCACTCAACATCCTGATGGCTTTGGCTGCTGTTCCCACTTGTGCCATCCCACTATCCTTGGTGACCCCAGGACATTGCTCTTCACAGGTACCTTTGATCCATTTGGAATCATATTTTATTGTGCGAAGGGCAGATCCATCGCCCATGCTTCGATAAATAACTGCATCGCTGGCCAAGAAATCAGCCACTGTGGCAGAATACAGTTTCCCATCTGAAACCAAAGTTATAATTTGGTAAAATAACCGTAATTATCTGGAAGTTCGTCAGTCTAGTGCTTTCACCTGTGTTACTGTTATCTACAGGACAGAATTGCACCTGATGCTCACAATCAGCCTCTGATAGGTTGGCCCAAGGTATTTCCTAATTTTACAGATGAAGGATCTAAACATCGAAAGTTAAGCAACTTATTCAGGATCACTGGCTTAGTTAACATCAGAGCCACATGTCAGAATACTTATGCATGGAAATATCCTTGCTTTTAATTTCCTCTTTTAAAGAATTGGTTTATAGATTTCAGCCTTTGAAAGGCCTGTGTCAAGATGTCTATGCAAGTTAGGAGCTTTTTTCTTCCTTTAAATTCTTTTCATACCTTCAGTGTCATTAATCATTCGTATTCATTACATTAAAGGCTCTTACCAGCAAAGAGGGCAACATTGGTTTGTTTGGCATCAAATGGACATCTTGCCAGGCCACTAATTTCTTCCCCATCGTACTCTAAGGTATTCAGCTACAAAAGAAAAATAAATAGCTGGTGTCACATTTGTTCAATGTATCTGTTTGAAGGTAATATTGCTTCATTTGTATTGAAACTCTATTTAAAGAATTCTGTTTTTATTCTTTCATAGCATTAGAGATAAAACAAATTACTGGATTATAGCAGAAAGGATTCAACTCTAACGGTACACCAGTGAAGGAGAAGTAGTTGACCCAAAACAGCGCATCATATAAAATCTACTTACCCTATAGTATCTACACATTGGATTGAATGCATTGGTACCACAAACAAAAACCATCTCATCATTTCTTGGAACGAATACTTTGATAAAGTTGTGGCATTCGTCCTAAAGAAAGAAACAATGACATTAATGGTAAGACATTCCGTATGCTGCCATGGTGGCATCAAGCCCACACAAAGGCTCACCCTAACCGGCACTTGTCTGTTAACTCACTTTATGCTTGCCTTTCATAGCACAGTTTTCTCGATCCTGTTGTCTTGACCGCCATGTCAGTTTCTGTATTAATTAAGTAAAATCAAATTTCAGTTTTCACCTGGGAACATTTTTGGTGGGGAAGGGGGCATTATTCAAGTTCTAAGGAAATGAAAATAAATTTGCCAACTACAGTTGCTCACCTTGCTTGGTATTACTTCTGTTTTGGGGATTTCATTTAAGTTTACTGTATAAACTTGATCCCTGTTGGAAGCAAGGCAATAAGTCATATCATGTGAATGCATAAAAATGTTAAGCTGCTTCTTATTTTATTTTTACAGATCTGTCTTTATTGTGTTTTGGAGATCATCTGGATTTTCTCTGTCTCAAACAAAATCAACAAAGAGTACTTTTTCATTAGTGAGGTGCTTTTATATATCACTGGAGTGAGGGAGCAAAGAAAGCTCTTCTCTCCAGGCAAGGGTCAAACTGCTAGTTGGTATTAGCATAGACATATTTCTAATATTTGCTTGAATAATTCTAAGTTAAAAAAGAATAAAGAAAGATTTTTTTCCCCTGCTGCTTTAGGAAAAAAGGATGGTGTACGATTTCTTGATGGCAGTAATAAAATAGCACTGCTGAGGGCTTTAACTCTGTATTTTTTTCCTGGTACACAACAATAACTCTTCTTGGTGAATATTTTTGGCTGCTTACAATTCTTGATCACAATCACATATTAGTTTTTCATGAACTAGACACATTAATGCAAGCACCACAAGAGAAAAGAATTTTAATCTAATAAACCAATGAGAGGAAAATTACCTGCCAGCAATATAAAGTGTGTTTCGAATTTTCAACATCAGCTGAAAGTCCAGCCTGTGCTGCGATTCATTGCCTGAAGGGCGTCCTCTAAAAACCGGATATTGCCTTGAATCTGCAAGTAAAAATGGGCTAAACCATCAGTCAGGATTATGGAGCTGAAGAATCAATATACAGCATTGATTAGCTGTATATACTAGTTGTAGAAGGGTTTTAACTAAATTCCCCTCTTAAGGTCTTGCATATAAATGCACAAAGACGGTAAATGTCAGCAAATGGTCTTTTTCTTTTTACTGAAAATATATAACCTATATACATGAGTTGCTGCAGGAAAGCACCCCAAAAGGTCCCATTTTCTCCCCACACTAGGAAATGATCACAGATAAATTGATATGCAAAACACTTCAAAGGCATAAAAATCTCTCTGATAACAAGTATGTTTGGAAAAAAGAAATTCTTTCTAGAAAAGGAGACTGCTTTGATGACTTACAATGATAGTCAACAGTATTAAGGGGCTCATCATCTTCAGGAAAGCTGACTGCCCGCAGCTGGGGAACCATCAGGAGCAACATGTGGGCGCAGAGTGGGAAGAACCTCATGTTGGGCCAAAATGAAACTGGAGCGGCCCCTCCTCTGAAATCCCACTTAGCTACCTGCAAAACAGAAGCAGTTGGGAACAATCTCTACGCTGTGCCAAAACTGTCTTCTCATTTGTAATCAGCTCTATTTTCACCCCCACCTCCAGTTCCTTCCAAAGCTCCCCTCCCACCAGTAACACTTGCAATGGTAGATGGGGCACCTTTGACAACACAGGCCAAAGATGGCAGTATGCCAGGCCTGGCTAAGCAGCTGGGGAGCACACTGATGTTTTAGGCAATTTTTGCCAGAGACAGAATTTTTGAGCTAACCGCGTATGTCATCCCAGCAAAATCACCAGAACCACACACAATGCTGGCACCTGACTTGGCAAGGAGATGGGCGATGTTGGGATCAGAATTTCAATTGAACTCCAATCTGTAGCCCTTCCCCCAGTCCTGAACTGCATCCAACACAGTTTGTCTTCAGTCCCCATAAAATGCCTAAGCTGCCTTGAACAGACTCAGCCTGCTCTGTTGTTCCTCATGGGCTCTTAGCTTAATGGATTGCCAAATTCCCAGCCCTACCTAAACTAAACCTTTGCCCTATATTCTTTTCTCTCTCTCTCTCTTTTTTGATACTGGGGATTGATCCTGGGGAGTTCTATCTCCAAGCTATACCCCCAGCCCTTTTTAGTTTTGTATTTTGAAATAGGATCTTGTTAAGTTGCTGAGGCTGGCCTTGAACCTGCAATCCTCCTGTTTCAGCCTCCAAAGTACAGGGATTATGGGCATGTGCACTGGGATGCCCTAAATTCTAAAGTATGGTAGTTCCTGAAGTTTAGTAAGACCAACAAGGAAACAATGACATGAGTGACCTTGAGTCGGGTGAAAGGGAACAAAAATGAAATGATTTCACGACAAGCAATCAAGTAAAACAGACAGGGATAAAGCAGCACAGCTGACACCCAGTCTCAAGGGACATCTACATTTTTACATAAAGCCATTTGGACACAAACCAATACCCTAAATACGCCTATCCTCTTAGCTTTATTGAACTAAAGAGCTGTAGGGGGCCTTAGGGACCATCTCGTCCAAACCCTCATTTTTCAGATGAGAAAACTAGGGGCTAGAAACATGAAGGTACTCAGTGAATTTCACAGAGCTAGTTAGGGCAAGATTGGAGTCCAGACTTGTGTCAGCTGAGTCCCTGATCCAGGGTCCTTCCTCCAAATTACACAAAGGAAATAATGGCTGGATTGCTTCCTTCAAAATTATAGAATTACTAAAAGACTTTTGAGGGGAATGGATCTATCCATCATCTTTACTGAAGTGGTGTTTCCTAGGTGCTACATGGTATATTAAATACGTACAGTTTACTCTCTATCAATAAAGCTATAAAAGCAGAGCATTCAATTGTATAATGATTACAGTAGAAAATGCAAAAGATCTTTAAACATTATCAACTTATTTAAAAAAAGGTAAATGAGGACCCCACTGAGTGAATGGGATGGGTATTTATATAAAACTATAAGTGCTCCACTGTGCAACAATACCATCCCTTCCTCAACCAAAACTGTCATTTCTCACACCATAATGAACAATCAAAGCCAGGCAGAGTGGTGAATACCTGTAGTCTCAATACTTGGGAAGCTGAGACAGGATAATCAAAGATTCAATGCCAGCCTCAGCAATTTGGTGAGGCCCTTCACAACTTACTGAGACCCTGTGTCAAAACAAAAAATAAAATATGGCTGGGGGTATAGCTCTGAGGTAGAATGCCCCTGGGTTCAATCCTACTACCACAAACAAAACAAAAAACAGTAAAGCATTTAGCTTTATCTTCAGTCCTTTATACCTAAGAACTTTTAGCAAAATCATAACCACTGCAAATTCTAGGGGAGCCAATCACTCAACCAAGTACGTAGTATGCCTGTTTTATCTACTTAATGTCAGACATGCAGAGTTGTACATGCACTCTATGCAATATTTCTCTAATTAAAGTAAAAGCCAAGTAAATGTGAATTTTAGAATCTTAGTTTGGCAAGGAGAGGATAATATTGCAATATATATATATTTTTTAATGGGCAACTAACCCAGCAGTAAGTTAGTATGTTTAAAATGCCTTACGAAAAGCATGGTGGAAGGGAACCTATGGCAGGGTCATTTTGTACTCAAGTTGAAAGAGTGTGGCCTTTGAAGTCAGTCTGGCTTGGTCATGAATGAACTGTCAGCACTTGCTAGCTAATTGACCTGGAAAAGGTTCTTCAATTTTCCTAAGCATTAGTTTCCTTATCTATAAAATGTGGATAAATAGCACATCTTCTCCTCAGGGTAAAAAGGAACTGAATGCCAGGCACATAGCAGATTCTGAGCAAACTAATACTACACATGACCAGGTTGACTTTAAGAGTCTGAAGAAGATCTGGGGAAAGATGTTCTAAAATATTAAGGCAATTGGCCAAATTTTTTTATGAATGGTTATTTAAAAATACTAAAGGACTATTTTTTGAATAAATATTAAAACTTGTGCTTATTTATCCAACTGGAAAATGAAGTTAAAAAAAAAAAACAATCACCAACAATCCTACAATCCTAACCCAATAGCTATGCTGATTTGGTTCTAGTCTTGTCTTTTCCTTTCTTCCCTTCCCTTCTCTTTTCTTTTCTAAGTACTGGAGCTTGAACTCAGGGGCTCTCTCCCAAAGAGGTACAGCCCTAGCCCCTTTTTATTTTTTAAGACAGGGCCATGCTGTATTATCTAGGCTGGGCTTGAACTTTCAATTCTCCTGCCTCAGCCTCCTAGGACGGGTCCCTGGGATTATAGGTATGCTGGCTCATTTTAGTCTCCTCCTTTTCTTTTGTGGGGGGGGATTGGGGATTGAATCCAGGGGCATTCTATCTCCAAACTATACCCCTAGACCTTTTTATTTTGAAACAGGATCTCACTAAGTTGCTGTGGCTGGGCTTGAGCCTGCAATCCTCTTGTCTCAGCCTCCCAAGTACTGGGATTCCAGGCATGTGCCACTCACACCAGGCTTGGTTCTAGTCTTTTTGCCATAGGCAAATGTTTTTAATTGTTGTGACAAGATGGCCTTTTCCCATCTGCCAGAGAAGCAGTATCTCCTTGTCTTGCTTCGCCATAGTGTTTTACCATTTATAAAGACTCTGAAAAGCCAGGTGTGGTGGCACATGTTTGTAATCCCAGTACTTGGGAGGCTGAGACCAGAGGATCCAGGTTCACGGCTAGCCTCAGCTACTTAAGTGAGGCCCTCTGCAACTTAGTGAGAGACCCTGTTTCAAAATAAAGAATAAAAAATAGGACCGGGGATATAGCCCAGAGGTATAATGCCTCTGGGTTCAATTCCAGTACCACACACACACACACACACACACACACACACACACACACACACACCCTGAATTGCTGAGGAAGTTTATTTATTTATTTATTTTTATTTTTATTTTTATTTTTTTGCCATACTGGGGATTGAACCCAGGGGCATTCTACCTCCCAGCTACTCCCTCCCACCCCCAGTCCTATTTTTTATTCTTTATTTTGAAACAGGGTCTCACTAAGTTGCAGAGACCCTCACTAAGTAGCTGAGGCTGGTTGCAAACCCAGATCCTCCGGTCTCAGCCTCCCAAGTACTGGGATTACAAGCATGCACCACCACACTGAGCTGCTGAAGAAGTTTAAAAAGGACAAAATGTTGCCATATGAACTAGATTCTGCTATGGCACCAGTCACAGACATTATTGTCTAGAGAAAACTCACTGGTTCTCTCTGGTATCAGATAAAAGAACACTCATCATTACTTAAAAAAAATGTGGAAGTATCTGCATGAAAATAGCAAGATAGTTCTGTGAATCTCCCTGCTCCGTGACAAGCAACTAAAAGGCTCACTCACATCAACCAGGCAGAGCCCCCATGTCCCAGAGAGGGGCCCCACCCATCACCAAGAAGTGGTACTCAGCTGTGAGCCCAGTGCTAGGCCGAGGACACACTTGCTGCTGACTCCCTGGAGCTCCAGGCTGCACTGAGCTATCACTTCCTCTAACTCACTCATCTGGCAGAAAGCACTTTCTCCCCACACCCTGCCCCTTGCCAACCTAACCCTCCAAAAATAAAGCCTTGCCAGAAACTGCTTCCTGTCCCTACTGAAGTTTTATTTAAAAAATTACTTACAGATTTGCTTTAGATGTTATAAATGGAAGTATTTAATGTTCTACATATATCAAAGCAAGGCTGGGTAGGTACAGGAAGAATCTGGAAATACCTGAGAGAAACGTACCAAGAAGGGTAATTATTTGCAATGTAAACTCCTTAGATTTAGTTCTCAGGATTCCAGGGCTCAGTGAGATCAGGAAACTAGTTACATTGAATACAAGTAAACCTAGATACAGAGTGAAGTGTTGGAAAAGAACATGGGACTTTGAGGTTAGAAAAATCTGAGTTCCGATTTGCTTGTTTCATTTATTTCCTGGCTCTGGATGCTGTTTAAGTCGACTTAATCTCTTTAAGACTCAGTTTCCTCAAGTGTAAAATCAGAGTCATTATCTTCACTATCTCACTGGCTCGTCTTGGGATTAAATGAGATAATCTATACAAAGTATTTAACGCAGAACTTGGTTCATAGTAAATCTCTAGCAAATTTTAGTAAATATGACAACTGTTAACATGTCATTGGGCAACAAGGATAAAAGTAATTACCACTCTCTCTTCTCATATAGCTACTGGTAAATCTATTTATGAGTACAATCCTAAAAAAGATAGGGGTTTTCCTGGAGGACAAAGTACAGCTTCATAAATGTAGATGCCTCCAAAAAGGAGGAGGGAACAACCTCCGCCTCCTCCTCCGCCTCCTCCTCCTCCTCCTCCTTCTTCTTTTTTTTTTTTTTCTTTTGCAGTACTGGGAATTGAACTCAGGGGCATTCTACCTCTGAGCTATACTCCCAGCCCTATTTTTTATTCCTTATTTTGAAACAGGGTCTCACTAAGTTGCGGAGTGCCTTACTAGGTAGCTGACCTGGATCCTCTGGTTTCAGCCTCCCAAATGCTGGGATTACAAGCATGCGCCACCACGCCCGGCTGGGAACGACCTTCTTTGTTTGTATAAATTTAGAGCAGTATCCTATCTCCCTGAGGTTATTCCTTTTAGTCAGAGAGCAAGAGTACCTGAGTAAGCACATTTTGTCATTTTTGGTATTAAATTCTCCTATACATTCCTGATGTTAAGTCCTCAATAAAACAAGGGAAGCTCTTAAAAAGAGTTTGGACCAGATGTGTGTGGTAGCCCACACCTATAATCTCAGTACTTGAGAGTCTGAGATAGGAGGATCACAGATTTGAGGCCAGTTTCAAAATAAAAAGGGCTGGGGGTGGAGCTCAGAGGCAGAATTCCTCTTGTACCCAAAAGTTAAAATAAATAAATAAATGAATGAATGAATGAATTCTAATTACATACACCTATTTTTTTTTTTTTTTAAAGAAATAAGTAAAACAAGAGTATGGGACTGCTAAGAAAACTCAGGGTTTGAGTGGCAGGATCCTTGAGAGAAGGTTTGTATCAGGAACTGACCTCAATAGTAGTATTTACTTCACCTTATAGAATTCACTAATTCTTAAGATCTACCCAAATAAGAGGGCAGATACAAAGAAACATTATATTTTTAGCTGTCTCAAGTTTAGGACCCACAAAGAAGTATTACTAGTAAATATCCAAATGCTCCGATTTGACCTGCTAAAAGATATCCTAAGACAGGAGCAAAAAAAAAAAAGTGGGGACCAAACTCTTCAGAAACTCCACCTGATCTCCAACAAGT
This sequence comes from Graphiurus murinus, assembly GCA_004027655.1. Classification (NCBI taxonomy): domain Eukaryota; kingdom Metazoa; phylum Chordata; class Mammalia; order Rodentia; family Gliridae; genus Graphiurus; species Graphiurus murinus. Next base: position 43,907 of record PVLC010011444.1, read on the forward strand.
TAAATCCAGAATGGATGGATATAATCTTTTCCCACTCAAGATGCTTGCCAGGAAAAAGAAGGTAAAACCTCCTTAGAGAAAGATAACATCATCCAAAGACTACAGGTTTTCATTTTTATGTGCAATGTTTAACATTCAAACAGCAATTACTAGACATTCCACCACTAAGAGAAAAACAAAACAACAGACTCGCCCGAGGATAACCCAGATAATATGTTTATTTTATCTACGAAAAAAGATGACAAGATAGAGAATATCACCAGAGAACTGGAATTCATAAAAAAGAATTAAATGAAAACTCTAAAACTAAAAACACAGTAACAAAAACTTTCTGATAGATGTGTTTAGCAACACGTTGGTTTAGATAGAGTCAAGATGAGTAAACTGAAAAACATTAATAGAAATTATCAGAAGGAAATATGGAGAGCTGGAGATTGGAAAAAACACCAGAAAGTAAGAGATACACATGATCTTGTGAAAAGAACTAACATATTAGAGTCCCTGAGGCTAAAGAGAGAATAATGGACAGAAGCAATAACTGACAAGGAAATGGCAGCTTTCTCTTTCAAAATTGACAAAAGATCATAGGCCACATATTCAAGAAACTCTAAAGAACTGCTAGATGCAGAGAAAATCATTTAGACATACCATAATTAAAATGGTGAAAATAAAGACAAAGTTTTTGGATATTGAAAGCATATAGATATATTACGTTCAAAGTAGGAAGAATAAACCCAACAGCTGACTTGTCAATAAAAACTATAGAAGCCAGTAGACCATAGAATGAAAATTTTAAAGTGCTGAAAGAAAATAAATGTCCAGTCTAAAATTCTGCAGCCAGTGATAATACTTTTATAAAACAAAAACAAAATTAAAAATATTATAAACAAATAAGAACTTAGATTTGTTGTTAGCAGAACCAAACTAACTTCTTTTTATATTTAGTATAGTGGCCAAATTTGAAATTAATGATTCCTACATAAGAAACTGGAATATAGTTTCTGGCCCTCTGAAATCTACATTTCAAAGGAAATGAGAATGCAGATATGAGAATGAGAAATCCACTTTATCCCTAACTCCAAGAATCCAGAGATACCTGATTGATTAAAACTCTCACCAACCTCACTTCCGTTGATGCCACTTGTCAATGAGGAGTTCTTTAGATTCATATTCCACCCACCTGAGGAAGAATCTGAAAGTGGAGTTGGTTCCTTTTAATTTCCCACGACTCTTCTGAATGTCGGGCATCCACGATTTTGCAAAAACGTCTTTGTTTACTTGAGGTCCTACTCGTCCTCTTCTCTTCTATGTAATAACTTCCCAGTCACCTTTTCTAGCTTCTCAAAGACATTACTGGCTGCAGCCCATGGTTCCACCTTGTAACCTCTCTCAAAAATCTTAAAGGCAAACACTGCATGCTCTGACCTAATCTGCTATTATCAGACAAGAACAATTTAGGGAGGTAACAATTTTGGCTTATGGTTTCAGCAGTTCAGTCCATGGCTGAATGTCTCCAAGGCAGAAACATGGTAACAAGGCATGGCAGAGGAAAGCTGCTCAGCTCTAGTGGGCCAGGAACCAGAGAGGAAGGAGGGGCTAGAGACAGATACAGTCCTCCAGGCCACGCCCCCAGTGACCCACCTCTGAACCTTGCTGCCTCAGAAATCAGGCTTTCGACCCATGAGCTTCTGGGGCAACATTCTAGATTCCAGCCATAACACCTACTAACTGCTCTGTTCTCTAATCTTCTCCATCTTAGATGTAATAGTTAATGACAAGTATTTCCACAATTATCCTGCCTATGCTCCAGATTCCTTCATCCTCCATCTGCCTGTCAGACTTTCTTGGATAAACTCAACCATTCACATCTGCACAGGATTCAGATCACTGAGCGCAAGTGAAAGTCAATCACTCTTAGAGGCAATTTTATAGTAAAATTACAGAATTCTCAATCACCCATTACAACTAGTACCACAGAACTCCATGGAGATCCTGTTTCTCCAATAAATTTGCCTTCTCCCAATAAGATTAAACTTTTTCTTTCTTCTCCTTCCCTCCTTCTTGTCCTAGGGATTGAACCCAGGGGAATTCTACCTCCAAGTTACACCCCCAGACCTATTTTATTTTTCACTTTTGAAATAGGGGTCTTGCTAAATTGCAGAGACTAGCCTGAAACCTGGGATCCTCCTGTCTCCACCTCCCAAGTACTGGAATTACAAATATGTACTGCCACACCCGGCAAGTTTAAACTTTTCTGATTCTTCTCAAGGACTTGATCCACTTTCTCCCCACATTTTCTTTCCATGTGTGTCGGGATGGGGGCGTGTTTTGGGGATCAAATCCAGAACCTCATGCATGTTAGGTAAGTACTCTACCACTTAGCAGCACTCCCAGTCCTTTTTGTTTTTATTTTGAGACATGGTCTCACTAAGTTGCCCAGGCTGGACTCAAACTTGCTGATCCTCCTGCCTCAGCCTCCCAAGCAGCTGGGATTATAGATGTGCCCTACTACACTGGGCTGCTTTCTCTCCATACTTGATATCCATACAATCTTCTCTTCCTGCCCTATACTCCCTGCACATAGAAAATAACAGGAAATAGTCCCCTCTCTTCCCTTTACACAATACATCAACTCTTCCCAATGTTCTTTAAGCCCAACCTCTTCAATATTTTGTGAACAGAAAGACATTAATTATATTCTCTCTCTCTGGTATATGATGGAACTTTTAACAGACTGAATACTATCCATTGGCATTTAAGTTTGTCTTATACCCCTCTCATCTCAGAAAAAGGATGAAGGCTCCTGTGACCTCAGCTCCTCCAGCCACCATCTATTCTTTCATTCACAAACATTCACTGGATATAGCTCAGTGGTAAAATGCTTGCCTTGCAAGCACAATGCCCTGAGTTCGATCTCCAGTACCAAAACACAAACAAAAAGAGCTGTTTTTTTTTTCTCACTATCATCATTTCCTCACCTCCCACTCATTCTTCCACTTCCTGTGTGCTAGCTCCGCTCAATAAAGACGCTGATGAGCTGCAGGTACCGAAATGCAATGGATATTTTCCAGCTCTATTTCATTTGATTGCTCCGTGATTTTAGACACAGTTGACTGTCCAGAGCTTTGAAAACACTTCCTTTCCTTG
>PVLC010011445.1:0-15363 GCA_004027655.1 Graphiurus murinus
TTTTTTTCTTTTTTTTTTTTTTTTTTTTGCGGTACTAGGGATTGAACTCAGGGGCATTCTACCTCTGAGCTATACCCCCAGCCCTATTTTTTATTCTTTATTTTGAAACAGGGTCTCACTAAGTTGTGGAGTGCCTCACTAGGTAGCTGAGGCTGGCTGCGAACCCGGATCCTCTGGTCTCAGCCTCCCGAATGCTGGGATTACAAGCATGCACCACCATGCCCGGCTGTGAAAATATTTTCTATTTTGACCTGGGTCATGAATACATGTAGGTACACACAGGCAAAAATGCACCGAACTGTTCACTTACAATGTGTCTGTGTCAGTAGGGCAAAGTGGCACACACCTGTAATTCAGTACTTGGGAGGCTGAAACAGGAGAATCTCAGGTTTGAGGCCAGCCTCAACAACTTAGCAAGACTATCAGAAACCTAGCAAGACCCTGTTTCAAAACAAAAAGTAAAAAGGGTTGGTGGTGAGCTCAGAGGTACAATGCCCCTGGGCTCAATCCCCTGTACCACAAAAAAAAAAAAAAAAGAAAAGAAATAAGGAAGGAAGGGAGGGTATGTATCATTGTGTATAAATTATACCTTAAGAAAGAAAGAAAAGAAAAAAGAATTCATATTCATGCACACACAAACTTTTTCCAAATAAGAAATATCTCCAGACTTTTATGCATCCTCCAGATTTCTGAAAGTGTTATATTCCTGAGACAAAGCATCAGCCAATAGGAGGAAGACTGTGCTCTCAGGACTGGCTTGTCTCCATCTCCCTGAAACTTTGTGAAAGGAAAAGCAACTCATGACTAGAGAGACAAAGGAGCACCAGGATGCTTGTGCTGGGAAAGAATCCCTGCTTCCTTGCCCTGTGCGTGCACACAGCCGGGGCCTACCAGAAGGGCTGCTTCTAACAAGTCATCACTGGTGTGTGCTGTGAGTCTGAGGGCCTGGTTTGGAGACAGCAACCCTGGGCTTCGTTGGCCTAAGGCTACTCTGGCCCTGAGTAATTGCCCTGACTGCAGTTTTACTACTGCAGTTCAATTCATCTCACCCCCAGATTAGTCTCAGGAATATGCCAAATTATTTCTTTCTCAAAAGGATCCCCTGCAAAACTATGGGGTATGTATACAATGGAATTTTACTCAGTCATAAAGAAGGGAAAGACTCCATATCACTGCTGCAATGGAAACTCAAAGGTGGTAACAGAGAAGTTAATGGATTCAAGAACTCTGTCCCCAGTTGTGGAGGTGAGTTTGGAAGAGTGAAAACTCCCTGGACAGGTGGTCCCTAAGACTGCCTCACCTCATTGCTCAGGCAGAGATTGGGTAAATGACAAAAGCTCTGAGGGGAAATGGCTACAGCTGTGCCTGTGTGGATGATGGAGACACAGTCCCTGCTTCCCAGAACAGTGTGCGTGGAGTGATTTCCACACCCCTCCCCCGAAGCACAATGTGATAAGAGAGTGATAGGAAGGAAAGGTCAGTGAGATAAGAATGAGGAACAGGTGCATGGATGGTCATCTGGGGGCCAGGTAAGACGGTGGCTATTCCAATGTTGACAGATGACACCAAGGACCACATTGACCTTTTTTCTTCCCCTTAACAACCTGGCCATGTTCACTGTTAGCCCACAGGGCACTTCCACAGAAACCATATAAAAAGATACCTGTAAAGTATGTGGTGCTCAGAAAGTGGACAGCAGATTCAATTTCAGCCCCCCTAGGTTCTCTGTCCATGGCAGTTAAGAAATAGACATTTAATCCTCTTCCATGCCACCTCCAAACCCCGGCTGAGCAATTAAGATGAGCTCATCTCAAGAATTCAGATGAAAAGCTCAGGAAAAACTAATCTATACCAAAGTGAAAAGAAAAAGTAATGTTTAAAAACCAAAGTTACAGCCGGGCGTGGTGGCGCACGCTTGTAATCCCAGCATTCAGGAGGCTGAGACCGGAGGATCTGGGTTCGCAGCCAGCCTCAGCTACCTAGTGAGGCACTCTGCAACTTAGTGAGACTCGGTTTCAAAATAAAGAATAAAAAATAGGGCTGGGGATATAGCTTGGAGGTGGAATGCCCCTGAGTTCAATCCCTAGTACCGCAAAAAAATAAAAAAATAAATAAATAAATAAAAACCAAAGTTACAACAATTAATACAACAAGGTTCACAAGATACACGAATGTTTGCTATATTATAATGTTTGGGCGTTTAACTAACAAAATTCTATCTCACACCATAATTCCTTACAATTCATCTCGGTAAGACATGGAAGAAAGGGGACTTGAGAGGAAAGATGTTGTAACAAGTAGAAACAGGTGCAGACACAGAGCCAGAACAACCATGGAGAAGAAAGTCTCATCCAAATTTCTAGCTTTATGTAAAAGGCAACAGAGAGCAAGAGAAAGTTGTGTGTGTGTAGGATTTAGGAGCCTTTACATCATTTGCACGTGCCTGGTGGATTCCTAGAATACCCCTGCTTCCTGGAACAGAAATTACTACTCTTTGCTTAGAAGAATGGGAGAAAGAAGGAAAGTACAAGATGTAAAAGTTTCATTTTTCAAACACAGCTGTCCATTAATTCAGGGAAAACTTGATGGGGTGCTGAATGATCTTTATTCTCTTCTTTGTACTTCTCTACAGTTTTTTTTCTCTATGTGAAAATTCTCTTAATGGTAAGAAGGGGGGGAAAGACTTAAAATTAGCAAGAACTTAACTACTAATTACTAATTATTCCTAAAATAAATCTAATTACTAAGTATCACAATAGTGTACACAATTGGAAAGCAAAAAGCCTGGGGAAATTCACTAATTTAACTTCAAAAGGATAAATGTAAGTTCTTTTTCTTTCTTCTGCTTGGCTATTGTTTCCAAGTTTTCTATAATAATAAAGTTTTGTTTTCAATGAAAGAGGGTTTATTTTTAAAAGAAGTACCTAAGTGAATATTTCTGAAGTATGACCTTAACAAAATTATAAAACTATGATGGGTTGTTTTGTTTTGTTGTTTTATTGGTAGATTAAAAACTAGGTAGGGCCGGGCATGGTGGCGAATGCTTGTAATCTCAGCATTTGGGAGGATGAGACTGGAGGATACGGGTTCGAGGTCAGCCTCAGCTACCTAGTGAGGCACTCTGCAACTTATGAGACCCTGTTTCAAAATAAAGAATAAAAAATAGGGCTGGGAGTATAGCTCGGAGGCAGAATGACCCTGAGTCCAATCCCCAGTACCAAAAAGGAAAAAAAAAAAAAAACTGGGTAGGCACACACACACACACACACACACACACACACACACACACACACATTTTTTCCAAAGAAAACAGAAAATAAATTACCTAAACTATGCTCTTGTGACTCTGATTGACTCTGATGTGGCATCAGCATTAAGTCAGAATCTGAGAATTTAGAGGCCACCTGACTCTACCCAGCCACTCACTCCATGAAGTTACTTTTTTCTCAGAAGCTCAGTTTTGCTTTTCTTGATGAGGAAGCTGAGACCCAGGGGAAGTTAAGTGACCTACCTACAACCACCACATCTAGGACATCTCCAAGGGTTTGGAAAAGAGAATTTGACTCTCACACCTGCACAGCCTTTCCAGTGTACCACGGCACCTCCACACCAGGCAGGATGGTTGGCAAGGACATGTAATATCCTTTTAAGCTGCTAATAATACCTAAAATCAAAATGATAATGCCTCTTGGAAATATCGATTCATTCCCTGTGCCAACTGGAAAACAATTTTCACAGGACTGGTGACATGATAAAGCGCCCTCCTTTGAGCACAGAACACAGTATGTGGAATGGATGCTTTCCAAGCAAATGATGAAAAAAAACAAACAAACAAACATTGGGGAGCAATATCTTCTTCTTTATATATAACCAATTAAACTCAGTCCTTTAGATTTGCCCATGATACCCAAATGGCATCAAATCTTGAACATACCCCCTTCCCCTTAAGAAACATTCAGAAGATAAGTGACCTTTAAACACAGGAACTAAGCAACCACAGTGATTTATTTGTGCAAAACAAGAAATTCTAGATCTCTTTTGTCAAACATTTGTAAAATAGTGATTCTTTTCATCTTTTCAAGCTAACCCCCAGTATTTCTGTGCCAAGGGGCTATTTCTTTCAAATAAATTATTCAACTGTGAGGATTCAATCACATTAGAAAACTGTGGGATGGAACCTAGTGTTGGTTTTAAAAAAGGACTTTTGAGCCGGGCGTGGTGGCGCACGCTTGTAATCCCAGCATTCGGGAGGCTGAGACCAGAGGATCCGGGTTCGCAGCCAGCCTCAGCTACTTAGTGAGGCACTCCGCAACTTAGTGAGACTCGGTTTCAAAATAAAGAATAAAAAATAGGGCTGGGGGTATAGCTCGGAGGTAGAATGCCCCTGAGTTCAATTCCCAGTACCGCAAAAAAAAAAAAAAAAAAAAAAAAGGACTTTTGAAACTAATGTTTAAAAAATATACAGTAAACATTTCTGGTGCTGATATTGATTTTCCTCCCTGATATCCTATTCCATCTATTTAAGCATGATTATTTACATTATGAAATTATATTATCACAGTCTAGAATATTGGAAAGACAGAGGAAAGGGGGGAAAGTCACATAATTCAACACTGTAGTGCAATGAATATGATTTTTGTATATTACCAGGTAGTAATATTTCCACATCTCTAGAAATTTGTGAGGATGAAAGAGCCTTTATGGAAATGGCTCATTGTTATAAAACTTGCCACTTCTAGCTGGACGTGGTGGCACACACTTGTAATCTCGGCATTTGAGAAGCTGAGACCAGAGTATCCAGGTTCGCAGCCAGCCTCAGCTACTTAGTGAGGTCCTCTGCAACTTAGTGACACCCTGTTTCAAAATAAAGAATAAAAATAGGGCTGGGGGTAATTTTTACAATAGAGACCTCAGTGTGGAAGGGAGAGAACAAGTTTTGTTAGTGAAATTTGGGGGCAATACAAAGGGAGGCCAGATTCGACTGCCCAGTTTCAGTGGACTAGATCAGTCCTACTATAGTTACTTAAGGTGTTTTATTGTTGGCAAGAAATGGGAAAATAGCCTAGTCTGAGTTTCTAAGTCCAAAGAAACATTACCTACCCCAGATCTGAGAGAATCAACCTTCTGAATCCATGAGACAAAGAAGAGGAGAAATATCAATGTACAGGAATGACTCTAGTGAAATATCCAGGCATGTCTCCCATAAAAAAAAATACACAAATGAGTAAATAAATATTATTTTAAACCACCAACAGTGGGCAAAGCACAGTCGTCAATTTACAGATGAGGAAACTGAGATGGAAAAAAGCACAGCAGAATGCAGTGGATGGGCTCAGGACTGGACCCAAGAAGCCTCTGTTCTTCTCTCCTTTTTACATTCTTTTTATACTTTTATTGATGCATTGTAATCATACATCATAGTGAGATTCAAAGTGACACAACCATACATGCACCAGCGCTCAGTGTGTTTCCTTCCCCACATATGTTATGAGATTGCTAGTGAAACTCTGTCCCTGTCCTTTCACCAGCAATCTCAGTAACATATGGGGGGAAGGAACAGTTTGAACTGTTCCCCTCTTCAACCATCTTCTTCCCCTTCCACCTCCCTCCCTCAATCTTCATACACTAGTCTACTGTTTTCTCTCCTCATTTGACTGAAATCTTTTTTGTTTTCTACTGTCCTAGCTTCTCTTTTTTGAAATGTTTTAATCACAGCACACCTTTTGTTTGCTCTGCCTGAACCATTCAGTCCCTATGTTGATGCTGACTGTGCCATTGTCCAGAGTTTGTGTTTCACCTGAATTAGAGGGAGAGGGAAAATGAACATTTAAATACATTACCTTCCCTAAATTGTTCAGCTTGTAAACTCTACTTCCATATCTAAAATCCCAGGACTCCCATGGTCATATGTACGGAGATAGTTGGGAAAAACCACTTTGCTCTGAGAAACATAAATATTTTCCTCTGTTGAACAAAGGTATAAACATAAACTTAATAGAAGATATTTGAGTATAAAATGCCAACTTTGATCATTAAAAATGAAATTAGTCAGGCACAGCGGTGCATACCTGTAATCCTAGTGTTTAGGAGGCTCTCCATTTCTATGCCAATCTCTGCAGTTTAGTGAGACCCTGTTTTGAAATAAAAATAAAATAAGACTGGGGGTATATCTCAGAGGTACAATGACCCTATATTCAATCTCCAGTTCCAAAAGAAAATAAGAGGAGAAAAGAACTTTCCAGGTGAGCGGTTGTGAGCTCTAAGAAGATATCTGTTTTTGCCCCACTGGAATTATCTCCTGGAGCAAGGTTTTTATATTATAGAATTTCTTCTTGGAATTCTACTGAATTCAAGACTATTACCAGGTCAGGTATGAGACCAAATATCAGGTAGGAAGGCATATCATTATACATCCATTCATTGTGGAAAAAATGGTGTGGAGGTAGGAAGGAATTAGAGAGACTATGAGCATTGGAGTCTATTAAGTGCTTTATTTACACTGGCAGATTTAAAAAAAATAGAGTATTACATTTTGCATGACACTAGTTCTCCATGTACAGAAGTATTTCCAAATCACAATTATATAACATAGTGTACTCGGAATTGATAAGTCTTACCAAACCAAGTATATTCAGAGAAATAGATCCTTTATGTCAGCTCAAAACATAAAACAGTCTCTATTTTTCCTTTGCTTTCAAGTTTCTTTTCTTCTCCTATGAATGGCATACTTTGTTTAAAATAACTAATGAAACCTAAAATCAGGTTAGTAAAACTAAAGATAATCATAACTAGGAAAGATGTTGTACATGTGTCAAAAAGAGTGGTTAATACTAAAGACATAAAGATCTTAATAACCAAGAAAAGTCATCAGCTTAAAGCGGATAGTACAGTTTCCATTTCAACTCTATTTCCATTTTATTATACATGTACGTGTTCCCATCCATACATCTCCACCTATAGAATTCTCATCCAACCTTCAATATAGTTGAGTATTTTTCATCCATCCTGATAATCTCTGCTTTTTCATCGGAGTGTTTGAACATGGTCAGGTTTAGGTAAACCACTTTATTGCATTCTCTCTGTCCTCTGTGTTTTTGTTTGTTCCTTGTTTTGTGTTCCTTATTTTCTTTTGGACCATTTGATTGTCCTTAAAACTCCATTTTAGTGAACTGAACAACTATATATCTCTTTGCATTAATTTTTGGCAGCTATGGTAAAGATTACAATATATATCCTTAACCTTTTGCATTCCACCTGGAGTTAATGCTTTACCACTTAATGGAAAAATGGAAAAACCTTACAACCTTGTAGAAACAGTTATTTCCCCTATCCTCCATTTTATAGCTGTTTTATGTATATATATATATATATATATATATTATATTTGCATACATTATAAACCCTACACTATAGTGTTATATATTTTAAGCACTATAAATATATATTTTGTCAAATTGGGAGAAAAATACTTTATATTTATTAAGATATTTGATTCATTTTCTCACAGAACACTAGAAAGAAACAGCAGAAGAAAACAGTCCCAGGTGTTGTGCACTGGCTCAACAAAAGCATCAAAGCCAAGTCTTTCTATCTTCCTATTCGGCCATCTACATTGAATTGGTTTGGACCACAGGCTTGTCCCTTCTTAGACACATCATGGCTGTCACACTTCAGGAAGCATCACCTATAGATGTACCAATGTCAACATCTTTCATTCAGTACTTCCTGAGAAGTATCCAGATGGGACCCATGATTATATCTTTTTAATAAAAAGCCGGAGGTTAGAAGAAAAACAACCTCTAACAAGAAAACCGCACCTGGTAATGACAACAGCTCTCTGGAGCTCTGTCCTTGGTGCAATTAAGGAGTTAAGGAGCACTCTCCCCTCCTCCCTCCCCTCCCTGCTTTGGTTTGAATTCCTTGCTCACATGAACTCTAACTCCTCCTTATTACCCCTATCTATAAGAAAGCCCTCTGCTTCTCTAATATACGAGATTGTTCCAAGAGTCTGTCTCCCACCGGGTGTTGGCCTTCGGCCGGTCTGCCTTCCTCTCCACCCAGGGACCCAGCTGGGGCCTCGTAGTTTGGCTGGACAGTGGCGTCCTGGAGACCCTCTCCTGGAGTGGACCCTAAAGTAGGGCCCCACATCTAGTGCCGTGACTCTCTTGTAGCATAGGTGAGTAGGCGAAGCGGTCTCGGGGACCAGTTAAGCCTTAAATTGGGTAATGCAACAGGAAGAATTTAGGCCGCCCCTGTGGGGCTGAGAAGGTATACTTATCAGCGAATTGTCCTGTCTGTTAGTTGTCCTGTCTTACATTTGTTTCTGTTCTGCGGTCTGATTTCTTAGGGAACCCGTGGGAGCCACTTCCCATTCTCTCTGATGTTCTAACCCTTGGACACTGAGTCTCTGTATTTGCTTGATTTTTGTCCTTGCCATCGGATTGGGCCCTACTAGTCCTCAAGACTGGTCGAAAGTCAGTCGAACACCTGCTTTCCATTTTCTTTGTTCTTGTCTGCCTTGGCCTCTTAGGCATTCTCTGTTGGTTTTAGTAATGAGGGGAGGAGCTAGTAGTACCAAAGCCCAGACTGCCCTGTTAAAAGCCATTTTAAAATGCTCCCACATTGATGTTGGGGAAGAGGAGAGGGCAGCAATCTGGCAGACAGCTGAGAAAGTGGCACCATGGATTCAAAGTACTGACCTGTACGATTGGGATGCTTGGATTCAGGTTGAAGACCTCATTAAAAGGGCAGAGGCCTTAGGGTGTATTACACCCCCACCGGGCTTTTATCTGATCTTGGGTGCCCAGAAGGCCTGCCTGGAGTCTAAACGTGGGAGAGAAACGGGAAGCAAAAGTCAGTATGGGACAAGAAACAAGGGCCACCTTGATCTGCCTGCACTTAAGGCGGAAATGGAGGGTAGCTCCAAGGGGCTTCAGGCCCCGCAAAAATCACCAGGACCTCCCTCTCCAAAAGATCTAACCCCCCACGGGAACAAAATGCTTCCACTCCCCCGATAGATGATCAGGCTGACAAGAGCTCAGGAGATTTCTGGGAATAAGGGAGAAGTCCACCTTTCTCCCTTATATCTCCTCCTCCCCGGCGTGTCTAGCAATGGACCACCGACTCCGTCGGGCCTGCAAAAAACCTCCAGCGCCCCCGTCCTCCTTATGCAGCTACCCCTCCAGCTGTCCACCTTTACCCTGTTCAGGTTGCAGCTACCCCTCAACGGCCTCGGGGTTGGTACCCCTAGGAGCCATCTGATCTAAAAGAGTTGCGAAAAGCAGTCACCAAGGATTGCCCTAATTCCCCCTAGGCTGAGACTATCCTCCAGGGGCTTGCCCACCAACAATGTACCCCTCAGGATTGGAAAGATCTAGCTAGGGCAGTTCTCCCAGGTTCTCTCTTTATTAAGTTCATGGCCTATTACAAGGATGAGTGTTATCTACAGGGCCAGAGAAACTCTCAGACTGACCCAGAAGTTCCCATCTCATACCCTCAGCTTGCTGGATCCGGGGACTTCTCTACCGGGCAGCCACAGGCCGCCCTGCCTCCCCCTTATCAGGAATAGGTCTGGCTATATGCCCTGGGGGCTTGGAGACACCTCCAAGAAGGCCCCACTGGGGGACCTCTTGCTAGCCTGGTACAGAAATCAGGGGAGTCTCTTGAGGAGTTTATAGACATGGTCCAACAGAATCTTTCTAGGAGGATGCCCCCAGGTCCTCTCTGGGATCAAGTGACAAAAATGATGGTGTGGGAGGGGATGAGCTTAGACCACTGGAGGGCTTGCTCTAGACTGAGGGACCACTCACTGGAAAAATGGGTTATTGCCACCCGGGATGTAGGGACCCCAGGAAGTCAAACAGCTGCACTCACCATGGCTATAGAGGCCCAGACCAGCCAGTTAGAAAAATTATTCGCATTCAAGGGAGAAAGGGACTCTTCCCTCAAAGAAAGGGAGGGAACCCTAAAGCTACCTGCTTTGGATGCGGTAGGCCCGGCCATTTTAGATGAGACTGCCCCCACAAGGGTGAGATAGAAAAAGAGTCTAAACCGCCTGGGCCATGCCCCAGGTGCAAAAAGGGGTTCCACTGGAGAAAGGATTGTCGGTCCCAGTTTGATGTTCAGGGGAGACCTTTAAACTAGGAGAGGGGCAACCCTCAGCCCCGTTACCTCAAGGGGGGTCCCCCACCGGAGGACCACCAAGCCTTCGGTTCAGTGGACAGTGCCCATTGTTCCTGGGCTGAAGCCTAAGCTAGAGGTCACTATAGAAGGAAAAAAATTCAGGTGCCTGCTAGACACCGGGGCTGACTGGACTGTTTTAAGAATTGAGGAAGTCCCTAAAACTTGGAGCCTCACAAGAAGATCTAATATTCTGGATGTGGAGGGAATGACCCCACCCTACAAACCAAGGACCCCACTGGGTGGGAAGATCCATCAGGAAATAAGGGAAAAATGCAGCCTCCAGTGGCAGAGGGGCTAAATGCTAACCTCCTGGGGCAGGATATTTTGGGAGATGCAGGAGCTTTTCTTACCTCGGACCACCCTCAATTCCTATGGGATATTTTAGGCGATGAGGAGTATCAACAATAGTTCAAACCCCCTCCAATCCCTAACTACCGTGGGGACCCTGACTTTGATCAAATCCTCTCAGACGAGGGGCCCCGTCGCTTTAGGCCACACCCCCAATCCTAAAGGCCACTGCCCACCCCAAACCTCCCTCCATCAGGTGGATCCCTGGGCCCCCTGTTTGGGTGGAGCAGTGGCCTCTTCCCCTCGAAAAACTTACTGCCCTAAATCAGATTGTTGAGGACCTAGTGGCTCAGGGGAAAATCCGTCCCTCTGTTAGCCTATGGAACACCCCAGTCTTCATTGTCAGAAAGTCTTCAGGTAAATGGAGGATGATACAAGATTTAAGAGAGATAAACAAAAGGATGGTGCTTGAGGGGACCCCCTACGGGGGCTGCCCTGGGTGCCGGCCATTCCAGCCTCCTTCTTTCTGAGGGTTTTAGACCTTAAATACTGTTTCTTCTCCATCCCCCTAAAAGACCGGGATGGAGAGAGGTTTGCCTTCTCTGTCCCCTCATTGAACTTCCAGGGACCTGACCAACGGTATGAGTGGACCGTCCTCCCCCAAGGAATGGCAAATAGCCTGTCATTCTGTCAGGTCTTTTTGCAGCAGCTCCTGAAACCTTTCTCTGATGACCCTCGTTTGCTTTTGTACTGTTATATGGATGACATTATGCTGGGGGCCCCTAATGCCCACCTCCTTGAAACCTCCTTTAAAAATCTAATCTCTCTTCTCCAAAGCAAAAGGTTTACAGTAGCCCCTGAGAAGGTTCAGAAAATTCCCCCTTTTACAATACTGGGAGCAGAATTACACCTCCACTCAGCCCGGGCCCTTCCCCCTCGATTAGACATAAAAGAAACCTATCCCCTCCATCAATTCCAAGGCCTTTAGGAGAAATCAATTGGCTGTGTGCTTGGCTTCCAGTCTCTACCGGGGAGCTTCTCCCCCTTTTTGAGCTCCTCCAGGGGGCTCGGCCCAATAGCTTAATCCATTTAACTAAGCATATACAAATCCTCCATAGTATCTCCCATCTAATGACTACCAGTCCCCTACGGAGATATAATAATGTTCAATCCATCCATCTGTACCTCCTCAGCGGGGGGGACACTGCCATGGGAGCAATTGTCCAAGAGTTTGAACCCCTTATGTGGATACATGTGGCCTTAGCAGGTTCACCCCGATGTTATTCCCTTTGGGATCACCTTTGTGACCTTATCATTAAGGGCCGCATGCTGGCTATTAGGCATTATGGAAAGGAGCCTGAGACCATAGTCCTTCCTTTCCGGATGGAAGACCTCAGGTGGATCCAAACTCAAAATGAAAGGTGGGCAATTGCTCTGGAAGGATTCCCAGGAGCTCTCTCATGTCATTACGGATCAACTCGGTGGGTTTGATCTTTTATACACCTTCCCTGGAAGCCAGTACACCGCCCCCCCCCCCCCGCCCCGGGTCCCCTTCCCTCGGGAGCCCATGAGTTCACTGACAGGGGGAAAATTGGAGCAGCCTACATTGTCTGTAATGAGGTCAATGAGCCTGTTATCAAAACCCAAGCAGTGGAGGGATCTGCCCAGCTAAAGGAGCTAACCGCTGTCCTTATGGCCCTGTAAGACATCCAAGGCCCCATTAATCTATATAGCGACAGTGTGTATGTAGTTGGGCTCCTCCCCGGGCTCCCTGGGTCTCTTATCAGACTAGATAGTAACCCCATAACCCCTTTAATGATCCAGACAAAAAATGTACTGGAAACCAGAATTGAGTCTATATTTCTTTGTCATATTTGGAGCCATCAGCCCCTTCCTGGATTCATAAAAGATGGAAATCACATGGCTGACAAGGCAGCCTCCTCCCCAGTGGAGGCCCAGTCCTTAGAATTGGCCACAGACTTTCACTTCCTGACCCACACCAACTGGAGAGAACTAAGAGCCAGGTACCCAGAATTTACCCTACGACAACTCAAACGCCTGGTAAAAGCCTGTCAGAGTTGCCAGCCTATTGTGCCTCTCCCTCCTCTTCAACCTGCCAGAGTCAACCCCAGAGGCCTTAAGCCCAATACTCTCTGGCAAACCGATGTTACTATTCCCCCTTTGGTAAGCTTAAATATATTTTTGTTTCGACAGACACTTGTTCCGGGGCTATATGGGCCACGGCCCATACAGGTGAGCAGGCCAAACATGCTGAAAGTCACTACCTCCAATGCTTCACTGCCTTAGGCCTTCCCCAAAAGGTTAAAACTGACAATGGGCCTTGTTTTATCTCACAAAAACTAAACACCTTTTTTCACACCTGGAACATCTCCCACATTACCGGGATCCCATACAAAACGGTCAAGCCATAGTTGAAAGAACCAATAAAACCCTGAAAGAACAATTAATAAAACAAAAAGGGGGACTACACCCCACAAACCCCCACTTACAGCTGTCATTGGCCCTTCTAACCCTAAATAGCCTAAATATTTTAAAACAAAATTCAATGGCACGCTTCCAAAGCCATTGGGGAGATCCACTCCCATCAGCGCCTCAAAAGAGAGTTCAATGGAAAGAACCTCTATCAGGGGAATGGAAAGGACCAGATCCACTCATCCAGTCAGGAAGAGGATATGGATGTGTTTTCCCCAAAAGTGCCCCAAACCCCATATGGGTCCCTGCACATAACATTAAACCTGTTCCAGGAGCTGATGATACCTCCTAAGAAACCATTGTTCTCTCTTCTTCTTTTGCCAAAAAATGAAAGGACTACCATTGGGAATATTGGCTCTTCTGTACGCCTTCCTGTTCAGGACGCGACCGACTGCTGGAGGCTTTGGGGACCCCGGAGAGCTAGATAAAATACGTCAGAGGCAAATAGGAGATCCCTGTAAAAATTGTTATTCATTTAAAGAAGGCCCTCCTAACAAATGCTATCGTGGTACCCTAAATTGTAATAATGGAAAGCAGGCGGCCACCATGATTTTTGGAAGGGACCAGGGATGACCTCTCAACATGTGGAAAAATATATGTTGGGATGTCCCTAAAATTCATGCCCCCCCAAAGGGTAGTCCAACCCCAAATGCCCCTGTCAATCATTCATCACCTCTCTCCACACTCACTGCTATAGCGAGGCTGTAGAATGTCTCGGTTCTGACGGTAAGACCAAATATTGGAACGCTCAGACCACAAGTGGGCCTAGGGATGCCGCCCAATGCTCCCATGAGAAAGGACAGCATATTTGTTTTCACTATCGGGGATTCCCTGGAATGTCAGATGGAGGGGGAGCCCAAGACCAAGTGAGAAAACAGGATGTAAAAAAGATAATAGAGGGAATGACTGCTCACCTCAAGCCCCCAGTATACCATCCTATTAGCCTCCCTGAAGTCAGGGGAGAACTTCTCCTTTACCCAGAAACAGAATCCTTGTTAAATATCACTTTAAAAATATTTAACACCACCAACCCCCACCCCTTGGCTAGTAATTGTTGGCCATGCCTACGACCGGGTCCTCTCCTAGCACAAGCCATAATTGCTAACCTTACCCCCTCACAGGAATCTCACTGCCCAAAGCTTCCCCCACATCCAGAAATCTACCTAACCCCCATCTCCCCGGCAGGCCCCTGCCTTTGGGCTCCTCCCATTAGAGAACATAAGAGTAACGTGGATCTAGGCCAAATCCATATCTCATACTGTGCCTCTATCACTACTTATCAAAATACCCCTCTTTGCCCTCCAGATGGGACAGCTTTCTTTTGCGGGGAAGAGGCTTACAGTTTCTTACCCCTAAACTGGACAAGTCGATGTGCTATAGTTGTCCTCTTGCCAGATATAAATATTGTACCTAACAATCAGACTCTCCCTAAACCCTCCATGGATCACTTTGGAGGAAGAGTAAAAAGAGCTATACAGGCCATTCCCCTCATAATCAGTCTCGGGGCAGCCACAGGGATGGCTACAGGGACAGCTGGGTTAGGTGTCTCCCTACATCAATACCATAAATTGTCACAACAATTGATAAATGACATGCACGCGGTAGCTAATACTGTTATAAAATTACAAGACCAGCTAGACTCACTGGCCGCTGTGGTGCTCCAAAATCGAAGGGGACTAGATTTGCTAACAGCAGAAAAGGGAGGAATTTGTCTTTTCTTACAGGAAGAATGCTATTTTTATGTCAATCAATCAGGAGTCGTCCGAGATAAAATCAAAACATTACAAGAAGACCTAGCGCAATGGAGAAAGGAGCTACAGTCAAACATGTCAAACTTTTTCTGGACTGGGCTCCACGGATGGTTTCCATACCTGATGCCCTTCTTGGGGCCTGTTGCTTTCCTCTTTTTACTTTTCATTTTTGGCCCTTGCATCCTTAATCGCTTAACCCAATTCATTTGAGAGAGGGTTGAAGCGGTCCTATTAATGGCATTTCGAGTACACTATCAACAGCTGCCGCTAAACCTGTCTCCTCATGCCTAATAGACTGATCCTAGCCAAACTCCTATAAAGCGCCCTCCGCCTACCTTCTAAGGTAGGGCCTCCGGCTTCATTTGGTACTGAGGGGATGGCTCCAATGACGGGTAAGATTCTCTTAAAGACATGTCAACCTAAGACAGGACATAAGTAAAAAGACACTTATGTTCCCATGATGGGTAAGACTTGTGCTTGAAAGAGAAATCAACCTAAGACAGGACCGTCTCGCTCATCCCCCCTGTTAAGCCACCTGGGACTACCATGAACTGATGTGAAAGTCAATGACAGGTAAGATCCCTGTAGCAGGGGCAACCTAAGACAGACACCCCTCCCCGGATTCCCAAACAGGTGTCAATAAAACAAA
>PVLC010011445.1:15463-47174 GCA_004027655.1 Graphiurus murinus
GCCCCCCCCCCCCCCCCGTTTTGGTTTGAATTCCTTGCTCCCATGAACTCTAACTCCTCCTTATTAGCCCTATCTATAAGAAAGCCCTCTGCTTCTCTAATAAACGAGATTGTTCCAAGAGTCTGTCTCCTGCCGGGTATTGGCGTTCAGCCGGTCTGCCTTCCTCTCACCCCGGGGACCCAGCTGGGGCCTCGTAGTTCAGCTGGACAGGGGCGTCCTGGAGATCCTCTCCTGGAGTGGACCCTAAAGTAGGGCCCCACATAAAATATCTCACATAATTATGGAATCACTGCCTTCAACACTAAATCTGTCAATCCTTCAGTGCTTTGGAAGTCCACTGTCTGAATATAACTTATATAAACTTTAGTTTAAGCACGAAGTACCACTTAAGATACTCACCTGTTAAGCCGGGTGTGGTGGCACACGCTTGTAATCCCAGCATTTGGGAGGCTGAGACCGGAGGATCCGGGTGAGGCACCTAGTGAGGCACTCCACAACTTAGTGAGATACTGTTTCAAAATAAAGAATAAAAAATAGGGCTGGGGGTGTAGCTCAGAGGTAGAATGCCCCTGAGTTCAATCCCCAGTACACCACCAAAAAAGAGATACTCACCTGTTTGTAGAACACCTCTACTATATTGATGGGTGTGTGTATGGTGTGTGTTGTGTAATGCCTAAGATTAAAATGAAAAGCTGGATGTGGTGGTGCATGCTTATAATCCCAGTACTTGGGAGGCTGAGACAGGAGGATCGCAGGCTCAAGGACAGCCTCAGCAAGTAGTGAGACTCATCAACCTAGCAAGACCCTGTTTCCAAATAAAAATAAAATCAGTCTGGGGACGTGGCTCGGAGGTAGAATGCCACTGGGTTCAAAAAAAAAAAAAAGTAAAACGAAGGGTATTCTACCTCTGAACTACACTCCCAGCCCTTTTAGTTTTTCTTTTTCCCCCTAAGTTTTCCAGACTGTCCTCAAACCTACAGTCCTCTTGTCACAGTCTCCCAAGTACTGGGATTATAGGCATATGTCACCATGCCTGCCTTCGTGGTTAACTTTTATATTCGATTTTAGACTCAACCAAATATCAATTTTATATTACTCATTAATTCTGTGTCCAGTCTTACCTAAACTAGACAATTACTATCATCTGTATGTAAATCGACATAAATTGAACACCTCACCCCACTTTGCCTCCTATAGCAGCATAACACCCAAAGAGCATGAAGTACTTAATTATTAATGGTGATGCTTTGGCCAATTGTAATGAAGATCATTTGTAGCAGAACTTTCCTACAGACTCTCAAATTATTCTGCATATTCAAAGGCCAGTGCTGATTAAGGCCAGATTTAAAACTCTGCTATAGAGTATTTTTAATATTTAGGCAACTGGTCTGCTATATCCTAGAACAAACAGAATATTGCAATATTTTTATCACTAAAACTAATAATTGCTACTTCAAGAACTGGTTGATACTCCTTTAAAAAAAAAAAAAAAAAGTCAATAAACTGGGTCTGGTAGTACACACCAATAATCCCAGTTCTTGGAGGGCTTAGACAGGAGGCTTACGGATTTGAGGCCAGTGTCAGTAGCTTAGCAAGACCCTCTTTCCAAATAAAAATAAAATGCATCTGGGAGTTTAGCTCAGAAGGAGAATGTCCCTGGGTCCAATTCCTGGTATAAATAAATAAGTAAATAAAATAAATAATAAATAAATAAATAAGTAGAGGAAGGCTTCCATGTGGGTTGGAATTTAAGCAGCAGGAACACTGGTTCTCAGCAAGGATGGTCAGGGCTGGGCAGTCAGAGACTCAGAGAGATCCAGAAATGCTAGTGTTTGAACAGAGGACAAGAAAGAGATCATTGGAGCCAAGCCCAAGGTGACAGCAGTGCCATGTCTCCACAGAGGGAGGGATGACACAAACAGAAAGAGAAAAATGCAGTTGCCAGACTTGTCAGGGAACACCTACAGAGCAGAAAGGTGTCTGGGTTATCTGTGTGAGAGGCTGCGCAGGGAGCTGGTATTTGAAAGCACCTGTGTCTCTCAGTGTGTGAGCAGCCAGCTGAGGCAGGAGCCTTCTTGAGGAGGTCACGCTGGAGCTTGCTGCTGTGGGAACCCAGAACATCTTAGGAAATATTGTTACGCTGTCCCAGGTCAGCACCTGCAGAGTGGCATAGGACACACCTGGTGGAACATGATTGAAACCAACACAGAGAAGATTGTAATCAGAGAAATTCAGGTCAGAGATATGGAGGGGATTGTACACACTGTCCCTTTGACTCCCGTGGTTCACCTAACCAGGTAAAGAGGGTCAGGAAACTGAACAAGTGGCCCTGAGCCTTGGAAGGTCATATTTGTGGGCAGTGGAGTGTGCAGAACCTGCTGTGCCCCCTCCACCCAGGACTGCTGGTTCTCAACAAGATGGATGGGTCTCACCCTGCCAGGGGAATTATCTGAAAGCCCCTGAGATCAGTATCTCACCGCCCTAGAGAAATGTTGATCTAGCCTCTTTAGAATAGACACCACCCAACAAAGTTCCAAAGGGAGACCACAGTTGCCAGAATTTCCTAATTTAGCCCCACCCTGGAGGGCATCAGTGTAGTCTGTCTTGACAGAACAGAGGGTACTTCCACTCCTTCTTGCCTTGTACTGGAGAGCAGGGAAACCAATGACAATTTTAAACAGTTCATTCCAAGCCCCTATAGCCAGCAGTTTGGTGAGAAACACAAAGGGAGGATGGGTTAATAATGCTCAGCCTTTCCTCTCTCTGCTCCAGAAGCAGATAGCACAGTCCAGAGTAGGCAATGAACAGCCACACTTGTCCAGTTTCGACTACCTCATTAGACCATTATTTCATTAAACATTAAGAATTTTTTGTTCTTGTATTTTCTGATTGATTTTTGTATTACATAACATATACTTACACATATTATCTCTTTTTTCTTTTTTTCTATTTATTATCCTTTTGGTTTTTTTTTTTTTTTTTTTTTTTGCGGTACTGGGAATTGAACTCAGGGGCATTCTACCTCCGAGCTATACCCCCAGCCCTATTTTTTTTTTATTCTTTATTTTGAAACAGGGTCTCACTAAGTTGTGGAGTGCCTCACTAGGTAGCTGAGGCTGGCCGCGAACCCGGATCCTCCGGTCTCAGCCTCCCGAATGCTGGGATTACAAGCATGCGCCACCATGCCCGGCCCTTTTGTTATTTTTCTTTGTTTTGCTTTTTTAGGGTATTTTTTGTTTCTTTTTCATTTGTTTTTTCATTTGTTACTCTTTCTCTTCTTTCTTCTCCCTTTAGTAGACAAATTTTTCTCTCTTATTTTTGTTTCTTTTGTATATTTTTCTCTCCTTCTTCATGGCTTCCCTTTGATTCCTCTCTTCCACTTTCTCTTCACCTTTTGAACTTTCTAAGCTTTGTTTCACCTTTCTACCCCATTTTCTTTTCTCTTAATGGACTGTATTTTTGAACTATTTTGTTTATATCATTTCTGCCATCACCATTCATGTTGTTGCAGTTATTTGTGCTGTGGATATTGTAGTTGACACCTGGTGTTCATTTTAATGCTCTCTCACATTCACAGCTATTTGTTGCTGCTATTGTTAATAGTTGGCCCAACCATTCCTGTAGTTGGGGTTATTTGTATTGCAAACGTTATAGTAGGTACCTGGTGTTTATTTCAATGTGATATATTGTTTGTTCCTGAGGTTTCTGTTGTTTATTTCCACATTTTCTTTGAGGTTCTTGGATTATAGTGTGACACTAAAAGTTCACAAAACAGATAATCTCCTGCTAAGCTATACTCCCAACCTACCTAAGAGATTGCATGCTTTGCTCCTCTGATCATCACCAAAGAACTAGAAGGAAAACTATACTACAAAATCCACCTCAAAATATATTCAACAACTCACAACAACCTGATCTCTAGGAACACATCACGAAGAGAAGGCTGAGCCCTACAAAGGCCCTCACATAAAAGTAAAAGAGAAATCCATCCCAACAGATGCAGAAATCTCAACAAGGAATATAAGAAACAAGGTAAAATGACACCTCCTAAGGTTCATAATTCACCAGAAACTGACTCCTAAGATACTAAAGTATATGAAATACTGGATAGAGAATTAAGAAAAGTGATTAAGGAATATATTGATGAATTCCAAGAGAACACATAAAAACAACTGAAGAATTAAGGAAGCAAGTCCAGGATCTGAAAGAAAAATTCAACAATGAGATAGGGATATTGAAAAACAAACAAACAAACCTTGGAAATGAAGGCCACAATAAATCATATAAAATTTATTTGAAAAATTGCTCCAGTAGAATATACCATGTAGAAAACAGAATCTCAGAGCTATAAGGCAAAGCGACCAGTCTTGAATAGACAGCATTAAAGAAAAGAAGTAATCGTGAATAGAATATACAAGAATTCTGACACATTATGAGGCAAATTTAAGAATCATTGGAATGGAGCCTGGTGCAGTGGCACATACTTGTAATCCCAGTACTTGGGAAGCTGAGACTGGAGGATCACCGGTTTGAGGTCAGTCTCAGCAATTTAACAAGGTCCTCAGAAAATTAGTGAGACCCTGTTTCAAAATAAAATAGGATAGGAGGTATAGCTCAGAGGTAGAATGCACCCGGGCTCAATCCTTAGCACCACAAAATAAAAATAAAAAGAGAGATACCAAATTTAAGAATCACTGGAATCAACGAGGGAGCTGAGATACAAGCTAATGGCCTAAATAACCTTTTCAGGGAAATAACAGAAATAATTTCAAACTTTGGGAATGAGGCGGACATCCAAGTACAGGCAGCATTCAGAACCTCAAAGAGATAAGATCAAAGGAGAACTTCTATAATACATTATAATTAAAATACCTAACATACTGAACAATGATTTAATTTTAAAAGCCTCAAGAGAAAATGTCAGGTAGCATGTAGATGTAATCCTATCAGGATTTCTTTGAATTTCTCAGCACAAACTCTAAAAATCCAGAAGGGTTTACTAAGCCCTTAGAGAAAATAACTGTTACCCAAGTTTGCTATATCCAGCAAAATTACCCTTCAAAATTGAATGAGAGACCAAAATCTTCCAAGATAAGCAGAAACTAAAAGAATTTATGACTACTAAGTCAGCAATAGAGAAAATGCTAACGAAATAGAGGAAAATTAAAAACAAACTTCACAACTCATGACTGGATGAATCTCATTAGAAGAGTAGGTAAGCGAATGAGAAATAGGACTGAATTAAACATTGGAAATAAAAAAAAAGTGTCAGGAATTAACAAACATCTCTCTTTAATAACACTGAATGTAAATGACCTGAACTCTCCAATTAAAAGACATATGTAGGCAGAATGGATTAAAAAACATGACCCAAATATATGTTGTCTGCAAAAAAAATCTTACAGTAAATGGCAGCCACAACTAAAATGAAAGAATGGAAAATGATAGTTAATGCAAGTGGATCCCCAAAACAAGTGTGAGTAGCTATTCTCATATCTGACAAAGCCGACTTTAAGTCAAAATTAATCAGAAGAGATAAAGAAGGTAAAAGGAAAAGCTAGTAAAGGAAAAAGAAGATACAAGAAAAAAATGGTAAGGAAAAAGCCTAATAAGAAGATATAATAAAGCCGGGTGTGGTGGCGCACACTTGTAATCCCAGCATTTGGGAGGCTGAGACTGGAGGATCCGGGTTTGAGGCCAGCCTCAGCTACCTAGTGAGGCACTCCACAACTTAGTGAGACCCTGTTTCAAAATAAAGAATAAAAAATAGAGCTGGGGGTATAGCTCAGAGGTAGAATGCCACTGAGTTCAATCCCCAATACGGCAAAAAAAAAAAAAAAGAATATAAATAGTAATAAATGATGGTGAGGATGTAGGGGAAAACAACAACTTCTACTTCTACACTCTCCATGGAATTGTAAATTGGTACAACCTCTGTGGAAATCACTACAGAGATTTCTCAAAGGACTAGGAGCAGAACCACCATATAACTGACCCAGCTATACTACTCCTCAGTATATTATCCAAAAGAATTAAAATCAGGATACTATAGTGATACATGTGTGCCCATATTTATAGCAGCACAATTCACAATAGACAAATTACAGAACCAATCTAGGTGTCCATCAACAGATTAACAGATAAAGAAAATCTGGCATATATACACAATGGAGCTTTATTACTCTATAAAGAAGAATAAAATTATGTCATTTGAAAGGAAATAGATGGAATTGGAGTGCATTATGTTGAGCAAAATCACGAGGAAAAGCAAGCATCCTGTGTTTTCTCTCATATGTGGGTGCAAGAGAGAAAAAAGAAAGAAAGAGAGGGATATCTCAGGAAAATACATGGGTACTAGTAGGAGGGAAGAGGGGAGGAAAAAGGCAGGTACTGGGAATTAAACTAAATTATGTATGTACATGTACAAGTATATAACAACAACCTACTACTATATATAACCATAATGCACCAATAAAAAAGGAAACAATTTTAAACTATAAAAATTAAAATGAACCAACAAACCATCTCAGCCTTGGTAAACTTAGCATTGGCCTAGCTTTAGCTAATATATAATTACACACATAATATGTTAATATTAACATATATTGTTTTTGTTTTTGTTTTTGTTTGCAGTACTGGGGATTGAACTCAGGGGCATTCTACCTCCGAGCTATACCCCCAGCCCTATTTTTTTATTCTTTATTTTGAAACCGTGTTTCACTAAGTTGTGGAGTGGCTCACTAGGTAGCTGAGGCTGGCCGCGAACCCGGATCCTCTGGTCTCAGCCTCCCGAATGCTGGGGTTACAAGCATGCGCCACCATGCCCGGCAACATATATTGTTTACTGTGCATTTTTTTTCTTGAGAATTCTTTAGCTATATACTTTGGAAAGGATAAAAATCAATGATTGTTTTGGAGGAGGGATTAGGAATTATACATGCTAAGGTAAATTAGACTAGAGGCCAAGCATAAAGAATCTCTGTAAAGACAAAATCAACTGGGCCTCATGAGAAAGCTCAGCCTTGCTTGATTTGCAAATACAAGAGAAACTAATTTTAGCAATTTTTGTAAATGCCAATCCTCCTGTGTCAGCCTCCCAAGTACTGGCATTGCAGGTGTGTGCCACCAAGTTCGGCTCTGGAGGAGCTAGTTTCGAGGCCACTTCGGGAATGATGAGAGTCAGCAGCTTAGCTCTACAGCTGTGATCCAGGAATGGGGATGGTGGTGCCAAATCACTGCCAGTGCTGTTGCTACCTCAGCTGCAAGTATCCAGAAAGCAGAAGAGCAGACAATAGAAAGCTGCTGCCAAAGCCAGGGGTGGTGGCACACGCTTGTAATCCCAGTACTTGGGAGCCTGAGACAGGAGGACCGCAGGTTCACGGCCAGCCTCAGCTACTTAGTAGGCCCTCTGCAACTTAGTGAGACCTTGTTTCAAAACAAAGAATAAAAACATAGGGTTGGAAAAAGCTGGGCGTGGTGGCACACGCTTGTAATCCCAACATTTGGGAGACTGAGATTGGAGGATCCGAGTCCGCGGCCAGCCTCAGGTGCTTAATGAGGTTCCCTGCAACTTAGTGAGACCCTGTTTTAAAATAAAGAATAAAAAATAGGGCTGGGGCTGTAGCTCGGAGGTAGAATGCCCCCCAGGTTCCATCCCCAGTACTGCAAAAAACAAACAAACAAACATAGGGTTGGGGATGTAGCTTGGAGGTAGAATGCCTCAGAAAGAAAGAAAGAAAGAAAGAAAGAAAGAAAGAAAGAAAGAAAGAAAGAAAGAAAGAAAGAAAGAAAGAAAGAAAGAAAGAAAGAAAGAAAGAAAGAAAGAAAGAAAGGAAGGAAGGAAGGAAGGAAGGAAGGAAGGAAGGAAGGAAGGGAGGAAGGAAGAAAGAAAACTGCTGAAAAACTTGCTCGTTATAAGAAAAGAGTCAAAAGGGCAAGAAGACCACCTCCTGCTACCTTCCTCCTTCCAAATGGCCAGAACTGCATCCTGTGGACAGAACCTAATTTGAATCCAGATTCTAGACACAAAGGAGAGTGATTATCAAGCACTGTGTTCAGCTTGAGGCCATCTAGAGGGAGTCAGGAGTGAAGTGGGCAGGCTGATACGCAGGGCCCGTCCCAGGTGCTCATCAAGGTCCTAATGTGCTTGTTCTTTCCCCTGTGACGCAGTGCCAGGACTCGATGGGCATTGCCTTCTTTCGGAGAATAAACTGTTTCAAGCAAATTTATTCTATTGAAAGCAGAAGAAATGCAAGTAGTGTTACCTGGCAACTTTGAACATCAATGAAATGATTAAGCACGGTTTCCATTTATTCACGAACTATGGCTATGCAATGACAAATTTCCACCTGTTTGAAAGTATTGGCAAAGAAGCAAAGGAATCTGGCAGGGGTGAACTTGTTTGACGTGTGTGTGTGTGTGTGTGTGTGTGTGTGTGTGTGTGTGTGGTTCTGAGGGTTGAATCTAAAGGCATTCTTCTTTTGAGCTACACCCCCCACCCTTTTTTTATTTTTTATTTTTTTTTTTTGTTTTGAAACAGGGTCTCACTAGGTTGCCAATAATTTCACTTGCTGAGGCTGTCCTCGAACCTGTGATCCTCCTGTCTCAGTCTCCCAAGTACTGGGCTTAAAGGCGTGTGCCACCACACCCAGCTTATTTGATCCTAAGGGAAATTATTTCAATAACTGTTCCTTCCTTAAGCTTATTCATTCTCTTTCAGGGTGTGGGGTGGTGCGGAGGGAGTACTGCAGTAGGCTGAATAAAGTCATCCAAAGATATCAGGTCCTAATTCCTGGAATCTGTAGGTATTACATTATATATCAAATTTTCTCATATATGATTAAATTACAGGAGAAGGTGATGAGACAGAACAAAGAGAGCTGCAGAGGCTGGAAGAGCCTAGAATGATGTGGCTGAAAGCTAGCGACTACCGGTGGCACCAGAAAGAACCTGGAGGAACACTCTCCTTCACAACTTTTGGAGAGTGCGAACCTAACAATACCTTGATTTGGACCAAGTAACACTAATTTTGGATTTCTAGCCTCTACACTTGTAAGAGCGTACATTTCTGTCAAGTCGCTGAGTTTATGGTGATTTGACACACCAGAAACAGGAAATCATTACAAGCCCTGAAATTCTACCCCTGCCAGCTCTGTGGCTCCCAAGCAGCTTGAGACCATGAATACGCTGTCACAGAACACCAGGGGGAATCATTCCCCTGTCGTCTGTCTGCCATCTGTGCACACCAACCAGTTCAACACAGAATTGAGAACTCCCTTTAGAACCTAGTAATGGCAATGATGCACTTGAGGATTTGGTAAGTCTGCTCCACGCATCGATACCTGGGTGATTCCAGATCTGAAAGTAAACTATCTACAAAACAGAAGATGGAGGTCAGTGCAGGCTGGTCCTTCAGGATCAAGAAGTGACTAATCACCCAGGATCCCAGCTTAATAGTGGGGAGCTAATTTGCTAACACCAGCCCTAGGAATCTCTGGGATTTCTCATACTAGATATGGCAGAGGGAGGAAAGTTGAAAATGGAGAAGGTATTTGAAAATCTTGTAAAGACCAGTTAAGGAGCACAGGTTGCGACCTCTGCCTGTTGAAATCTGCCTCCCCTACAAAAGAGGAGTAGCATCTTTCCTGAAAGCCCAGGTCAGTGATTTGTTTTCAGCTGTGTCCATCATGCTGCTCCCCACATCTGCTAAGTTGTTGTTCTTTTCTGCACCCTTTGTATTTCCATTCTCAGTATTCCCTGTCTTCCTTCATAACCGCTAGCAATGGCCTCATGGTTCTAACGTCCTCCTTCATCTCTCTGACATGATCGCACTCATTTTACCTTCTTCTGTTTGAGAAATTAATTTTATTTTCTAGCATATACATTATTCAGTTTATCCCCTCTCTCTCTCTCTCTCCCTCCTCCCACCCCCACTCTCCACTTTCTCATAGTTCTTGAATTCCTCAAATTTCTCATTTTTCTCCTCTTCCCTTGTGGCTCATTGTTAGAAAATACAGAGGCAAATGAGCATGGCTCAACAGCAAGGAATAGGCTTCATCTAGGGTAAAAGCCTGGGAGGAAATAACTGACAGGGGAGAAAGCTGCCGTGGTCAGAAGTCCCCTTCCTTACAGACTCTGGGCTTTGTACAGGGTTAGGAGTAGGGTAGGGATTGTGAGCAGTGGTGTCAACTGCTGATTGGTAAGTTATAGGATCAGGAGAGGCATTTGTGTCAGTTGCTGATTGGTAAGTCATATTTAATAAAGTCCTTGGCTTGGAGGCAGGGTGATGGGTAGGGACATTGTTCTTTTGTGTCCACAGTTTCACTCCATTAGTTTCATGCTGTTTCTTCGGTTTTGGGTCTCAGGTGACCTTTGGCCATGGCTCCCAAACTTATGATGTACCTGGACCTTAGCCTATGTCTCTCAAATTAAACCTTCAGTGTATGTTTGGTGGGGGAAGAGTGTGGGGATGATTGGAAGGAAACAGAGAGCTTCTGATCTTATAATCTGACCCCTCCCGGTCCCTGAGTATAATTCCCTGATCTCTACTCCCAGCAACTGGAGGCTTCCAGACTCTATTCTTTGGAAGGTTATTTATCATCACTGAAACTGCTGCGCCCACTGCCTGGGAGACCAGAGGAAGAGCTCGGGAGGAGCCTGCACTCCCCCTTAGTCCTGTGATCTGCCCCCTCTCCTACTGCTTTAGCCCATCTGTGGCTTCCTCCCAACCCCGTTGTAGCTGGGACTATTGTCTTATGTTCAAAATATGGAAACACAGCCGGGTGTGGCGGCACACGCTGGTAATCCCAGTACTTGGGAGGCTGAAACCTGAGGATCTGGGTTCGAGGCCAGCCTCAGCTACTTAGTGAGGCTCTCTGCAACTTAGTGAGACCCTGTTTCAAAATAAAGAATAAAAACTAGGGCCAGGGGTGTGGCTCAGAGGTAGAATGCCCCTGTGTTCAATCCCCAGTACCACAATATATGGAAACACTGTAATGAGGAATCTACTAATTTCAGGATAATTTCTTCTAAATCATCGTTGGTTCTCTTACATCATAGGCAATATTTCATGCAAGGTAGAGGTGTGTAGATGATCATGCCAATAAAACTCTCATTTAGTCTTCACAACCCAACAAAATCAATACTTTATCCCACTTGTAATGATGAGAGTACAGATCAGAGCAAAGCTTGTGTCTTGAAACCACACTAGGGCCAGGTATGGTGGTGCACACTTGTAATCCCAGCATTTGGGAGGCTGAGACCAGAGGATCCAGGTTCACGGCCAGCCTCAACTGCTTAGTGAGGCCCTCCACAACTTAGTGAGGCCCTCCACAACTTAGTGAGACCCTGTTTCAAAATAAAGAATAAAAAAGTAGGGCTGGGGCTGTAGCTCCGAGGTAGAATGCCCCCGGGTTCCATCCCCAGTACTAAAAAAAAAACCCACACTATGTAGACAGTGGTGCCACAGGACTTAAACCTTGGGTGCTCTGGTACAAAAGGTGGTGCTTTCTCCACTCTACTGCATGGTTCCCCAAAACCTGGTTCTCCCCCAGAATCCTGTCTCAGCCATCAGCTTGCTCTGCACCAGCTCCAAAAGTAGAGGCCTCAATTCTCCTCAATTTCTCCCTCTTCCTCATGCCTATACCTATTCAACGAGTCCTGTTTGTCTTTTTGTTTGTGGTAAGAGGGGATTGAGCCCCCTACCTCCAAGCTACACACCCAGCCCTATTTTATTTATTATTTTGAAAAATGGCCTCATTAAGTCACTGAGTGTCTTGCTACATTGCTGAGGCTGGCCTCTAGCCTGTGATCCTCTTGTCTCTGTCTCCCAGGGATGTGGATTTCAGGCATGAACCACCATGCCTACTTGCTGTTGCTTCCTTTTACGAACCCATTTTATTTTATTTTATTTTATTTTATTTTATTTTTTTTTTTTTGCGGTACTGGGGATTGAACCCAGGGGCATTCTACCTCCAAGCTACACCCCCAGTCCTATTTTTTAATTCTTTATTTTGAAACCGGGTCTCACTAAGTTGTGGAGTACCTCACTAGGTAGCTGAGGCTGGCCTCGAACCCGGATCCTCCGGTTTCAGCCTCCCGAATGCTGGGATTACAAGCGTGTGCCACCACGCCCGGCTTATGAACCCATTTTAGATGTTTGGTCACTGACAGCTTTTGAACCCCAGCTTTTTCCCTTTGCCCCACTTCTGAACAACAAGATCTAGAACCTTACCCTGACTTCACCTCCTAGCTGCAATAAAATAAAAATAAACAAAAATCCCCAGCCAGCCGGGCGTGGTGGCGCACGCTTGTAATCCCAGCATTCGGGAGGCTGAGACTGGAGGATCTGGGTTCGCGGCCAGCCTCAGCTACCTAGTGAGGCACTCCTCAATTTAGTGAGACTCGGTTTCAAAATAAAGAATAAAAAATAGGGCTGGGGGTGTAGCTCAGAGGTAGAATGCCCCTGAGTTCAATCCCCAGTACCGCAAAAAAAAAAAAAAATCTCCAGCCACCAATGTCCCCTCTTTAACTTCTTCTTCTTTTTCTTTTTTTTTTTTTTTTTTTTTTTTAGTACTGGGAATTGAACTCAGGGGCTATCTCATGAGGTCCTGTTGTGGATAGATCAGTGCAACTCTAAAGTCCACATGTTCGAGTCCTAACTCCCCATTATGTTGCCTCAGAATGCCACTGTATTTGGAAATAGGGCCTTTAAAGAACAATTTAAGCCGGGTGTGGCGCACACTTGTAATCCCAGTACTTGGGAGACTGAGACCGGAGGATCACTGGTTTGCACCCGCCTCAGCTACTTAGTGAGGTTCTCTGCAACTTAGTGAGACCATGTTTCAAAATAAAAAAATAGGACTGGGGATGTAGCTTGAAGGTAGAATGCCCCTGGGTTCAATCCCCAGCACCAAAAATAAATAAATAAAGAGGTATTTAAGTTAAAACAAGGTCACATGGGTGGCCCATAACCCAGTTGACTCATGTCTTGATAAGAAGAAGAGATAAGGACACACATCTCTTTGAGCACAGAAGGGTGACTGTATGGAGACAATGCCACCTTCAAGCAAGGAGAGAGGCCTCAGAGGGACTCAACTTTTATCTCGGACTTCTATGTTCCAGAAGTGTGAGAACATAAGTTTCTGTTGTGTAAGCCTCTAGTCTGTGCGGCTTTGTTTCAGCAGCCTGACAAGCACCCACAGTTGCCCTAGGAGTGAATTTATGTTCTCTTCTCCATGTTGCCATGAATTTAATCATTCACCAACATATTTCTCTTCACTAGACAAATCCTTTTCCACGAAAAGGCATACAAATGGCCAATAGACACCTGAAAAGGTCCTTAATATCACTAACAATCAGAGAAATGAAAGTAAAATCTACCATGAGCTATCCCCTCACATCTGTTAAAATGGCTATTGCTAAAGACAAAAAAAAACAACAGCAAGAGGCACTGCGGATGTGTAGAAAAAACAACCCTTGTACGTTGCTGGTAGGTAAGTAAATTTTTGCAGCCACTTTGGAAAACAATATGAATGCTCCTCAAAAAATCAGAAAAAGAACGATTGTATGGTCAAGCAATATCTCTTCTGGGTCTAGATCCAAAGGAATGGAAATTGGTATCTTGAAAAGGCATCTACAAGCCGGGCGTGATGGCCCATGCTTGTAATCCCAGCATTTGGGAGACTGAGACTGGAGGATCCGGGTTTGCGACCAGCCTCAGCTACCTAGTGAGGCACGCTGCAACTTAGTGAGACCCTGTTTCAAAATAAAGAATGAAAAATAGGGCTGGGGGTATAGTTTGGAGGTAGAATTTCCCTGGGTTCAATCCCCAGTACCTCAAAAAAAAAAAAAAAAAGAAAAGAAAAGGCATCTACACTTCCATGTTCATTGCAACCTTATTCACAATGGCCAAGATATAAACACAACCAAGTATCTATTGACAGATTAATGAAAAACAGATGTTGTGGGGTGTGTGTGTGAGTGTGTGTGTGTGTGTGTGTGTGTGTGTGTGTGTGTATGTATTTTGTCTTTTTTTGGGGGGGGGATAATTATACAGAATTACTGAGCTGTAAAAAAGAGGAAATCTGGCCATTTGTGACATGGATGAACTGGGAGGATATCATGCTAAGAGAAATACACCAGCACAGACGGAAAACTACCATATGATCTCACTTGTGTGCAGATTCCGAATAAGTCAAATTCAAAGAAGAAGAGAGTAGATTCCCAGGGCTGTGGTGGGCAGAGGGTTGGAAGCTGGACAGGAAGATGTTGTTCAGAGGTCGCAAAGTTTCAGTTAGCAAGATAAACGCATTCTGGAGTTCTAACGTGCAGCAAGTTGACTATAATTAATACTGGGGAGTATTAATCAGTATTTGAGAGGCTGAGACAGGAGGATCACAGGCTCCAGGCTAGCCTCAGCAACTTAGGCTTTCAGCAACTTAGCAACACCTTGTTTCAAAAATAAATAAATAAATAGGGCTGAAGTATAGCTTGGAGGTAAAATACCCCTGGGTTCAATTCCCAGTACCAAAAAACAAAAACCACTTTATATATATTTATATATACATATATGTGTGTGGTATACACACATACACACTCTATTGTATTTTTGAAGTTTGCTAAGACATCAGATTTTAACCGTACTCACAGAAGGAAGAAAGAAAGGAGGGAAGGAAGGAAGGAGGGAAAGAAGGAAGGGAGGGAAGGAAGGAAGGAAGGAAGGAAGGAAGGAAGGAAGGAAGGAAGGAAGGAAGGAAGGCTGGCTGTGAGAGGAGATGAATATGCTAATTTGCTTGACTGTAAGTCATTTCTCTATTGATATCAGAACACCATATTCCCTTCACTCAGTCTAACCATAAACTTGTTGTGCACTGCAGTGATCATGGTCCCACTATTGAATGATGTGGTAAAAGTGGATAGAATTATGTCCTAGGTAAAGAAGGCAGCTCTAGCCAGTCCTGGTGGAACAGGCCAGTAATCGAGGACAGCCTCAGCAACTTAACAAGACCCTGTTTCAAAGTAAAAAATGTAAATGGCCGAAGGTATAGCTCAGTAGCAGAATGCATGGGTTCGATCCCCAGTGCCATACCAAAAAAGAAAAAAGAAAAGAAAGTTAATTTCTGGCCAATGTTAAAAATTTTTAGTATGTCACACGCAATTCCATAGGTAAATTTTTCTTATGAATTAAAGACCCAAGTCAGGTGTGATGGCGCACGCTTGTAATCCCAGCATTCGGGAGGCTGAGACCGGAGGATCCGGTTTCGAGACCACCCTCAGCTACCTAGTGAGGCACTCCACAACTTAGTGAGACCCTGTTTAAAAATAAATAATAAAAAATAGGGCTGGGGGTATAGCTCAGAGGTAGAATGCCCCTGAGTTCAATCCCCAGTACCGCAAAAAAAAAAAGAATTAAAGACCTAACAACACTGGGCCTACATTCTCCCAAGACCACAGTTGGCTAGAGCTGCCTTCTTCATCATTTTCTTTTGTACTGGGGATTGAATTAAGGGGTCTCCATCCTACAAGCTACACACCCAGCCCTTTTCTTTTGAAACAGTCTCACTAGGTTGTTGAAGGTCTCACTGGCTTTGAACCTGGGATCCTCGGGACTCAGCCTCACAAGCCTGGGATTACAGGAGTGCACCACCACACCCAGCTATGGCTGGCTTCTTTGCAGAGGACCTCTCCTCCAGTCAAGAAGATCCCCAGCAAGCCCTATTGTCTCTCCACACTGAGATTGCTAGTTAACATTTCTCATCACTTTCGTGGAGTTGTTTTCTTAAAGCTAAAAATTAAATTGAAATATTTTTATACATAACTATATTTCTGTTAAAATCAAGAAAGCAAACAAGAGGCTTGAAATGACAATGTATTTCAGGGAGGAAAAAATGGTAAAAGCAAATTTCTTTGAGGCGTGTTGCTCATTCCAACTTGTTTAATATGCACAGAAGATGTGCCCAATCAACATAGCATCACTTCCTAATAACTTGCTTGTTTCACTCATTTGTCATCTAATCCTTGCCAAAGGTTTTAAAATTTTATCCTGACCTAAAGGATTAAGTCATAATCCATTAACATGACCCAAAGGACCCTTCACCTAATTTCTCATTAAGTCTTATCTTCTCTCCATCCCAGGGCCAATTCCCTTCTTCCATTCTTAGCACATAATTGCCATGCCCTGCAGTAATAATGGCTGCTACTATTAAATGCTCTCTAGCTATACTAAAAATAAGGCGTTTCCCCGGCCGTGTATATAATGTGCATAAAAAAATGTCTCACAAGCAGGAAGACAAGACTGAAAATCTCATTTGACACTTACAAAATCACGCTTAATGTACACTTGGAACTTTGTGCCTGGCAGTATTTCTTCTCTATGACCAAAATACCTGACAATCACAACTCAGAGGGAAAGGTTGATTGTACGGCTCATGACTTCAGAGAGCGGCCCAAGATCAGCTGGCTCATGGCAGGCCTCTAGGGCATGGCAGAGGAGGATGAGCTGGTTTTGCCTCATGCAAGAAGCAGAGAGATCCAGAGAGGGGTGAGGGACAGATACAGTTCCCCAGGTCACATCCCGAGGGAACCACCTC
The DNA here is from genome assembly GCA_004027655.1 of Graphiurus murinus. Classification (NCBI taxonomy): domain Eukaryota; kingdom Metazoa; phylum Chordata; class Mammalia; order Rodentia; family Gliridae; genus Graphiurus; species Graphiurus murinus. The sequence continues at coordinate 32,053 of PVLC010011445.1, forward strand.
CCCCAGCCATTCTTCACCTCTGAAACTGGCTGCTGTGGTTACGTGGGAAGTTTAGGGGGACATTTTAAATCCAAACCTAAGTCCTCTAAGTTCTTCTCAACACATCCTAAGAGACAGGTGTTGTCCCCCCTGTAACACAGTCTCATCTCAGTGTCATACCAGGACACTGATGCCCAGGGGAGTGACAGTCCCAGAGAGTCTCAGTCAGGATCTGAATTCAGGAAGGCCTTGCCCTGCCTTCATCTTCCAGTGTTTCCCTTGGGCTGTGATGGTCTTTTCTGCCATTATCTACATGAAGCTGCTGCCAGTTTCAGTGACTCAGCTCAAATATGCCCTCCTACCCAGTCTGCCTTGATTCCTCCTTGAAAAAAACTTTGCTTCTTAAAATGTAACCTTTGTTCCACAAATGTTTATTGCGTTCCCATCTGAGATAGTATATGCAAACAGCTTAGAGCATACTAAGCATGAGACAAGCTCTGAGAGACCCACTGTTGCTTCACACTACACTTGAATTATTTGTGATCATTTCACCTCTGACAGCATTCATCATCTGGAAATGTGGGATAACACAGTCCCACTCGTGGGTCCTTGGCCTCTGTGATAAAAAGAATTTTAACACGTGCCAGTCAGGAACAAAAGGCAGGTCTTTATTCAGGAAAATCAGGGACTCGGGGAAACAGGTAAGCGGAGATCTTCCGGACCATGTGGGCAAGGGAGATAGCAGAAAAAGGAGGAAGGGGCTTTTGTGTGTGTGTGTGTGTGTGTGTGTGTGTGTGTGTGTGTGTGTGTGTGTGTGTGTTACTGGGGATTGAACTCAGGGGCATTCTACCTTCGAGCTATACCCCTATCCCTATTTTTTATTCTTTATTTTGAAGCCAAGTCTCACTAAGTTGCGGATTGCCTCACTAGGTAGCTGAGGCTGGCCGCGAACCCGGATCCTCCAGTCTCAGCCTCCGAATGCTGGGATTACAAGCATGAGCCACCACGCCCGGCTGCGGAAGGGGCTTTTTTATAAACTTTTAAGAGGGGTGGACACAGAAGCAGTCTGGACCTCCTCCTTTTTCAGGTATAGGTGGGCAATAGGTGGGTGTTCCAAGTTGGATCCTCCTCTTCCTCAGGTTTCAAGATGGATCTGACCTTGGCCCTGAATCTCAGGTGGGGGCAGGGCTTCAGGGGATTAGGGTATGGGACCTCCTAAGAAACTTCCAAGGGATGGAGTTAGCTTAAAACTCTCCAGATTTTAAAACTATATTTTTCCTTTCCTCCTAGTGTCTCCTTCCTACCTAAATTTTATTCTTTCTATTCTACCTCATCAGAAAGAAAGCAAGACCAGAGAATACTGGGCCTGTTCATGTGCAGAAATGCAGAGGGCTGGGACTTCACAGATGCTAAGAAAATGAACAAAACCAAATCCCCTTTACTAGAGCATTAGAAGGTTTCATCTAGAAATATTGAAGTCTGAATGAATATTGATTCTGTGAATGAAGTGACACCTGGGAAAGAACAGGGAGTGCAGCGGGGGTGGGGACACCAGCCTGTAATTCCAGTACTTGCGAGGCTGAAACAGGAGGCCGGTGGGTTCCAGGCCAGCCTCAGTAATTTAGTGAGACTTTGTTTCAAAGTTAAAAATAAGTAAATAAAAATGCCTGGAGGTGTAGCTCAGAGGTAGAATGTCCCTGTGTTCAACCCCCAGTCAAAAAAAAAAAAAAAAAAGAACATGGAGCACCAATAAAACACCCAACAAAAGGGGGAAAGGAAAGAGCAGAAAGAACCCAAAGGAGAACAAGATACATAAGGTGCCTCAGGAAGGAGCCAATGATGGCAGTATGTTCTAGAAATGCCAAGGGCAGAGATACTCAAAGTCCCAATAAGCCTCATTTTGTTCATTTCTAAATTGGTGATTTTTAAAAATCCTATCACATGAAAGGGAGTGTTATAGGACTTCAGGTATATGAAAAAATCTAGGCTTGAATATTGCAGATAAAAAAAAAATCTGAATTGAAGCCAGACATGGTGGCACATACTTGTAATCCCAATACTTGGGAGGCTGAAACAGGAGGATTGCAGGTTTGCGCTAACCTTAGCTACTTAGTGAGGCCCTCAGTAACTTAGTGAGACCCTGCTTCAAAATTAAAAATTAGAGCCGGGCGTGGTGGCACACGCTTGTAATCCCAGCATTCGGGAGGCTGAGACCGGAGGATCTGGGTTCGCAGCGAGCCTCAGCTAGCTAGTGAGGCTCTCTGCAACTTAGTGAGACTCGGCTTCAAAATAAAGAATAAAAAAATAGGGCTGGGGGTATAGCTCAGAGGTAGAATGCCCCCGAGTTCAATCCCCAGTACCGGAAAAAAAAATAAAAATTTAAAAATTAAAAATATGGCTGAGGGTGTAGCTCGGAGGTACAATGCCCCTGGACTTAATTCCTGGTATCACACACACACACACAATCTGAAAAGAAGCCAAGTGTGGTGGTGGCACGCACTTGTAACCCCAGTACTAGGGAGGCTGAGACAGGAGGATCACAGGTTTGCAGCCAGTCTCAGCTACCTACTGAGGCCTTCCACAACTTAGTGAAACCCTGTTTCAAAATAAAGAACAAAATAGAACTAGAGGTGTAGCTCAGAGGCAGAATGCCTGTGGGTTCAATCCCCAGTACCTAAAAAAAAAAAAAAAAAAAAAAAAAAACTGAATTGAAATGAAATAAAATTGAATAATATAGGCCTGCATATTATAGATAATATTTGCCCCTGGGGGAAAAATGAAATAATCTATATGATAAGCCTATTCCTTGCCACTCATGTGATAGGTCCATTCAAAATGTTAGCTCCTAGCCAGGCGTGGCGGCGCACGCTTGTAATCCCAGCATTTGGGAGGCTGAGACCGGAGGATCCAGGTTCGAGGCCAGCTTCAGCTACCTAGTGAGGCACTCCAAAACTTAGTGAGACCCGGTTTCCAAATAAAGAATAAAAAATAGGGCTGGGGGTGTAGCTCGGAGGTAGAACGCCCCTGAGTTCAATCCCTAGTACTGCAAAAAAAAAAAAAATGTTAGCTCCTCACTCCTTGACACTTCTAACCAGAATGTTGATATCCAGTTATTTTTCCTTTGTCAAAAGCTTTATTGAAAGCCAGGTGTGGTGGTGTATACTTATAATCCCAGTGTTATGGGGTACGGCGCGTTCCCCAAAATCTGGGTTCTTGGTATCGTGAAGAAAAGAATTTCAACACATACCAGTCAAAACATCTGGCAGGATTTATTAAAAATTAAGGGAAAACTGGGAGAAAGGGAATAAAAGGGAGGGGGAGTGGAAAGGGAATAAGTCACCCGGACAAGTCCAAGTGCATGTCCCAAGAGGGAAGGGGCGAACAAAGGGAGGTGCAGAAAGCTATAAGAGAGGGCGGGGTCCTCTTCTCCAACCCCTCTCTCTCAGGTTTCAGTTGGGCGATAGGTGGGCTCCTCAGGTGGGGGCCGGTCACAGAAAAGTTGGATCCTCCTCTTTTCAGGTTCCAGGATTCAGGTATGGGCTTTAGGTGGGGGCTGGGCTTTTCCGGAGTTTGGCGGTGCAGGAAACAAAGAGAATTTCCAAGGGGTGGAGTTAGCTTAACTTCTCCAGATTTTTTTTTTAAAAAGCTATATTAAAACTATATTTTTTATGAATTCTCCCGATACCATCCTTCTACCTAACTTTCCGCTTCCTAGGCTACCTCATCACCAGTACTTGGGAAGTTGAGACAGGAGGATCCAAGTTCACGGCCAGCCTCAGCTACTTAATGAGGGCCTCTGCAACTTAGTGAGACTCTGTTTCAAAATAAAAAATAAAAAATAGGGCTGGAGGTATAGCTCAGAGGTAGAATGCCCCTGGGTTCAATCCTCAGTACTGGGGAAAAAACGAAAAAAGCTTTATTGAACCGGGCATGGTGGTATACGTTTATAATGGACAAATGATTAGAAGTCTTGCAGGTAACAAAATTGCCTTTTTTGGTTAATTTTGTATCATATGTTAGTTGGGGACTTATGACTGGCTAGGGTTAAATTTTATTTCTAACATAAGCATTCCCCAGAAATGAACCACCTTAAATTTTGCTTACATTTGCAGTTTAAGCAAGGCTAAGGATACTGTAAGGGCCCCATTGGTTTTGCTCACTGAAGCATTTTTCAGGTCCAGTCTTGATTTTAACTTTGCTTTAACCTCCCTCTCCCCTTTTAATGTCATCTCCTCAGCAAGCAAAGATGTAACCAAATGGCATAAGAATACTCCAGGTTAGCACACTTGACCTACCTGGGCAGCGGAACAAGGAGTCAGTAGATGTTGTTACCATCAGGTACCCTGGGGCTCAGGATAAGGTAACTGCCATCAGCAATTACACAGTACAGATCTCCTGGAGCATCTAAGCCTGATGATAACCATCAGGCATCTGAGTGGCTACTGGAAGGCCTCTAATACCCTTGAGAGAACACAATACACCAAGAGGGAAAAAGCATTAACTGTAAGGAGAATGGCAGCCAAGGATTGAGAAATTCTTCTGAACATAGATCTCCAGCAGCAAAGATTTAGCAATTGAATAAATCAATGGAGAAGACAAGGGCCAATCTGATGAAATATCCATATTTTTTTCCATAAGGCCTCTTAAAGTTAGGATAACAATTTCTTTTTTCTTTTTTCTTTTTTTTTTTTTTTTTGCGGTACTGAAGATTGAACTCAGGGGCATTCTACCTCCGAGCTATACCCCCAGCCCTATTTTTTATTCTTTATTTTGAAACTGGGTCTCACTAAGTTGTGGAGTGCCTCACTAGGTAGCTGAGGGTGGTCTCGAACCCGGATCCTCCGGTCTCAGCCTCCCAAATGCTGGGATTACAAGCGTGCGCCACCACGCCCGGCTCAGGATAACAATTTCTAATTAACATAATAATGACTTTTTTATTTTCCAGTACTAGGGATAAAATTCCAGCATTCTACCTCTGAGCTATATAACCAGCACTTTTTAGCTTTTATGTTGAAATAGAGTCTCTCTAGGTTGCTGAGTTCTTGCTATGTTGCTGAGGCAAGCGGGTCTGGAGCCTGCGATGCTCCTGTCTCTGCCTCCCAGATCCTGGGATTGCAGGTGTGTGCCACCATGCATGCCTGGCTGAACATTGTTGGCCATTTGCATGTCTTCTTCTGATGTCTATTCAGGTCCTTTATTCTTTTTTTTTTTTTTTTTTTTTTTTTTTTTTTTTTTTTTTTTTTTTTTTTTTTTTTTTGTAGTACTGGGGATTGAACCAGGGACATTCTACCTCCGAGCTACACCTCCGGCCCTATTTTTTATTCTTTATTTTGAAACAAGGTCTCGCTAAGTTGCAGAGGGCCTCACTAAGTAGCTGAGGCTGGCCGTGAACTTGGATCCTCCTGTTTCAGCCTCCCAAGTACTGGGATTATAAGCCTGAGCCACCACCCCCAGCCCTTTATCCATTTTTAAATGGGAGTATTTGGCTTTTTGCCATTGAGTTGTGAGTTCTTTATACATTCTGGAAACTAATCCTTTGTCAAAAGAATAGAAATATTGAGCCGGGTGTGATGGCGCATGCTTGTAATCCCAGTACTTGGGAGGCTGAGAATGGAGGATCCAGGTTTGAGGCCAGCCTCAGCTACCTAGTGAGGCATTCCGCAACTTAGTGAGACTTGGTTTCAAAATAAAGAATAAAGAATAGTGCTGGGGATGTAGCTCAGAGGTAGAATGCCCCTAGGTTCAATCCCCAGTATCGCAAAAAAAAAAAAAAAAAAATAGAAATATTAGATTTCCTCTCATACTGTAGATTGCCTCTGATGATTTACAGCTTTGTAGTATAGTATAATCCTATCTGTCAATTTTTGTTTTTGCTTACTATGTTTTTGGGGTCATAGCCAAAAAACCTTTTCCTGGACCAATGTCCTGAAGAATTTCCTCTGCTTTCTTCTGGTAGTTTCCTGGTTTAAAGTCTTACATTTAAGTACTTGATTCATTTTGATTTAATTTTTGTATATTATAAGAGACTGGGGTCTACTCTATTTCTTCTGCATATTATATCCAGTTTTCCCCAGCACTATTTTTTAAGAAACTTTCCTTCCTCTGGGGTATTTTTTTTTTTTTTACCTTTGATTTTCCAATTGATTGACATTAAACACTTGAGATTATTTCTCCAACTCTTTCTCATTGGTCTGTATATTTGGTTTTATACCAGTATAATGCTGTTTTGACTAAAAAAAAAAAAAAAAACTCAATAGTAGTTTATAGTAGTAGTTATATAGCTTTGTAGTCGTTTTGGAATGAAGTATTATAATGTTTGGTTCAGGATTGACATGGCTATTTAGAGTCTTTTGGGGTTCCATGCAAAAGTGAAGATTTTTTTTTCTATTTTGTAAAGAATATCATTGGTATTTTGATAGGAATGACATTGAGTTATGCACTTTTTTTTTTTTTTTTTTTTTGGTTTTTCTTTTTTGCGGTACTGGGGATTGAACTCAGGGGCATTCTACCTCCGAGCTATACCCCCAGCCCTATTTTTTTATTCTTTATTTTGAAACCGAGTCTCACTAAGTTGTGGAGTGCCTCACTAGGTAGCTGAGGCTGGCCGCGAACCTGGATCCTCCGGTCTCAGCCTCCGGAATGCTGGGATTACAAGCGTGCGCCACCACATCCGGCTGAGATGCACATTTTAACAGTATTAATTCTCCCCTCAATGAACACGAGATGTTTGTGTGTCTGTGTGGGTCCTCACCAGTTCCTTTCAGCAGGGTTTTGCAATTTTCATCTTAGAGATCATCTGGCAGTTCTTACTTTGAATACATCATCCAACTCTGTCCCAGCTTATGAGGCTTCCGCTGAGAGATCTGCTGTCAGTGTAATGGGGATTGCCTGACTTGTGACCTGACGCTCGTTTTTTAGAATTCTTTTTATCTTGTACTTTTCACAGTTTGACTATAATATGCACCTGAAAAGATTTTTTTGTTGTTGTTGTGAAATCTACTGGTGATACTTTGAGCTTCCTGCATCTGAATGGTCATGATTTTCCCAGTATTTGGAAAGCTTTTAGCAATGATTGAATATATTTTCTATACCTTTTCCCTTCCCTTCTCCTGCTAAAGCAATATAATGGACCTATCTGTCTCAAAGCCTTTCTTTGTTATTTTTATTTATTTATATTTAGTCTGATTGCATTCTTTCAAAAGACGGTGTGTTCAATTTCAGAAATTCTTTCTGTTGTTGAGGCTGTCAGCTCCAGGGGCATTCTACCTCCAAGCTACTCCCCCAGCCCTTAGTTTACATTTTCTTTTGAAACAAGGTCTCATTAGGTTGCTGAGGGCCTAAGTGTCTGAGGCTAGCCTCAAACCTGTGATCCTTCTCTCTCAGCCTCCCAAGTACTGGAACCTCAGGTGTGCGTCACCATGCCTGGCTTATTGCCTTTCTTATATAGCCACTAGCAGTCACACAAGGGGACTCCACCCTGGTGACCTTCTCTAGTCCTCATCACCTTTAAAAGGGCCCATCTCTTTTTTTTTTTTTTTTGCGAGGTACTGGGGATTGAACTCAGGGGCATTCTACCTCCGAGCTACACCCCCAGCCCTATTTTTTATTCTTTATTTTGAAACAGGGTCTCACTAAGTTGTGGAATGCCTCACTAGGTAACAGGCTGGCTGAGAACCCAGATCCTCTGGTCTCAGCCTCCCAAATGCTGGGATTACAAGCATGCGTCACCACGCCCGGCTTGCAATACTTTTTTTATTTTTTTGTGTGTGGTATTGGGGATTGAACTCAGGGCCATTCTACCTCCGAGCTATACCCCCAGCCCTACTTTTTATTCTTTATTTGGAAACCAGGTCTCACTAAGTTGCGGAGTACCTCACTAAGTAGCTGAGGCTGGCTTCAAACCTGGATCCTCTGGTCTCAGCCTCCCAAATGCTGGGATTACGAGCGTGTGCCACCATGCCTGGCTAAAAGGCCCCATCTCTAAACACCAGAGTCATATTAATTATATGCTCATCATACCTCACACTGTGCATTCAGCTCCAGGATGGAGGGAAAGCTGAATGCAAACCATAGCAGTTATATTAGATGACAGATACTCATTAAATATCTGGATCATTTTCAAACAAGATGAGTGTCATAGTTTGGATTTAAAGTGTCCCCCAGGTCTCCTATTGAGGCAGGACTTGGTTGCTGGGGAGGGCCCCGGGGGCATGGTCCCAGTGTTTCCCGGGCTGGCTGCTGCTTCTCTCTCCCCTGCTCCCACCATCCGTGACAAGAGCTCACCCCTCCACCCCTCTGCTCCCTGTCATGATGCCCTGAGTACTTGCAGCCCTGGCTCCTGCTTGGAAGCCAACCCAACATGGACTGAGATCTCCAGAACCATATGCAAATGCATCTTCCCTTCTCTCAGTTTAGTGTGTCAGGTGCTTGGTTCTGAGTAGTGAGAGTACTGACTAAAATAGTAAGTTACTAATACCTGGATATAAGCATATGCTTATGTGTTTTAAGCTTCTTATTAAAGAGCAACTAGAAGCCCGGCGTGGTTGCGTGTGCTTGTAATCCCAGCATTTGGGAGGCTAAGACCAGAGGATCCGGGTTCTCAGCCAGCCTTGGCTAGCTAGTGAGGCCCTCCACAACTTAGTAAGACCCTGTTTCAAAATAAAGAATAAAAAATAGGGCTGGGGTATAGCTTGGAGGTAGAATGCCCCTGAGTTCAGTCCCCAGTACTGCAAAAAAAAAAAAAAAAAAGGTAAATTTAACTGATGTAGATACTCTTGTTGCTTTGAGGATCAAAATTTTAAAGGATGTTGGTGTTGAATAGATTCAGATGAAAAAGGCAAGAGATCTGAGACCGGAGGATCCGGGTTCGCGGCCAGCCTCAGCTACCTAGTGAGGCACTCCGCAACTTAGTGAGACTCGGTTTCAAAATAAAGAATAAAAAATAGGGCTGGGGGTATAGCTCGGAGGTAGAATGCCCCCGAGTTCAATCCCCAGTACCGCAAAAAAAAAAAAAAAAAAGAAAAAGGCAAGAGATCAAAGAGATTAGTAGAGTCTGAATAATTTTTATTAGCACACTCCAGAGGGCCCTTTTAGGGGTACAAGCATTGAACCCAGGGGCATTCTAACATTGAGCTACACCCGCAGCCTTTTTAACTTCTATTTTGAGACATGGACTTGCTAAGTTACTGTGCACTGATTTTAAGCTTAAGATCCTCCTATCTCAGCTTCCCAAGTACTGGGATTAAGGGTGTGCGCCACCACGCCCTGCTCCTTAGGAGGCTATTTTTGTTTTATTAAGCTATTCTGTGTTCAAGAAGTTTCTGCATACCAAGAAAAATGTATCTCATTGTTTCCCAGGCATTCAGGACCTCTATCCTCTCTCCTTCCCCCCCCCCCCCCCCCCCCCCCCCCCCCCCCCCGCCCTTTGTTCCATAGATGAATAATTTCATCTAAAACAAAACTTCTCCATTGTGGCCACTGTGACTGTAAATCATCTCTGGTAAGCTCGCCCATTTTTCTAGAAGGGCTCAGCTATGTCGGTAATTTCTGAACATAAACTTAATAGGTGTTACAGATGAGTGGAGGACTCTCAGGCTCCTTGGATTCTGACACACAGTACCCTGTCCTAAATTATTGTTATGCTTTGTTTTTGTTTACCTGAGGCCTTTAACTGGAACCAGTCCAGTTCATCTCAAACACACAGTTTGACCTCTGGATCTAGCTGGAAATAAAATAACTTGGATAAACTTAGAGAGCTCAAGGTACTGAATGTGGGACTCAAAATCTGAAAGGGGCCAGCTATGGTGGCACAGGTTTGTAATCCCAGTACTTGGGAGGCTGAAACATGAGGATCACAGGTTCAAGGCCAGCCTCAGCTCTGTAGTGATGCCCTCTGAGACTTACTGAGACCCTATTTCAAAATAAAGAATAAACAGCCAGATGTGGTGGTGCACGTTTGTAATCCCAGCATTTGGGAGGCTGAGACTGGAGGATCCGGGTTCTCGGCCAGCCTCAGCTATTTAGTGAGGCACTCCGCAACTTAGTGAGACCGGTTTCAAAATAAAGAATAAAATATAGGGCTGGGGGTATAGCTCGAAAGTAGAATGACCCTGAGATCAATCCCCAGTACTGCAAAAAAAAAAAAAAAAAGAAGAAAAAAAGAAAGAAAGAATAAAGCTGGGTGTGGTGGCACATGCTTGTAATCCCAGTACATGGGAGACTGAGACTGGAGGATCTGGGTTCGTGACCAGCCTCAGCTACTTAGTGACTGGAGGATCACAGCCAGCCTCATCTACTTAGTGAGGCCCTCTGCAACTTAGAGAGACCCTGTTTCAAAATAAAGAATAAAAAATAGGGCTGTGGATGTAGCTCAGAGGTAGAATGCCTCTGGGTTCAATCCCCAGTGCCACAATAAATAAATACATACATACATACATACATACATACATACATACATACACAAATACATAAATACATAAATAAATAAAATAAATAGAAAGGAAGAAAGAAATCTGAAAGGGATTTAACCACAACCTCCAGAAGTAAGAAGAAACCAGTAAGAGCAGGGCTCAGAACCGGGCGTGGTGTCGCACGCTTGTAATCCCAGCATTCGGGAGGCTGAGACCAGAGGATCCGGGTTCGAGGCCAGCCTCAGCTATCTAGTGAGGCCCTCTGCAACTTAGTGAGACCCAGTTTCAAAAAAATAAGGAATAAAATAGGGCTGGGGGTATAGCTCGGAGGTAAAATGCCCCTGAGTTCAATCCCCAGTCCACAAAAAAAAAAAAAAAAAAAAAAAAAGGTAAACAGGCACAGTAAAATTGTAAAGAATTCATTTGGGTTAAGAAACAACTTATGAAGTGCACACCTGTAGTCCTAGTACTTGGGAGGCTAAGACAGGAGGATCACAGGTAGACCAGCCTCAGTAACTTAGCAAGTCCCTGTTTCAAAATAAAAATAATAAAATAGGGGTGTAGCTCAGAGGTAGAATGCCCCCTGGGTTCTATCCCCAACACCATAAAAAAAAAAAAAAAAAGGAAGAGAGAGGGAGGGAGGGAGGTAGGAATGGAGGGAGGGAAGGAGGGAAGGAAGGAAGAAGTTAGTTATGAGATTGAGAAACAAGAGAAAATGAGGTTTAGTGCTCTGATGACAGGCAAAGACAAGTATTTATAAGAAAATTGTGAAAGCAAAATCAAGAAACTATTTGACTAGTTGCTGTTACAAAACCTTTAGTCAGCTGGGCATGGTGGCTCACACTTGTAATCCCAGCTTTTGGGAGGCTGAGACCGGAGGATCCGGGTTTGTGGCCAGCCTCAGCTACCTAGTGAGGCACTCTGCAACTTAGCGAGACCCTGTTTCAAAATAAAGAATAAAAAATAGGGCTGGGGTATAGATCAGCGGTAGAACGCCCCTGAGTTCAATCCCCAGTACCGCAAAAACAAAACAAAACAAAACCTTTAGTCACAAAATTATGTTAGCTGCCTGCTTGTGATTGGCTGAGGTTAAGTTTTATTTCTATCGAATATAAAAATTTACTAGAAGCCAAGGGTGGTGGTGCACACCTGTAATCCCAGTACGTGGGAGAGTGAGACAGGAGGATCACAAGTTCAAGACCAGCCTCAGCTACTTAGTGAGACCTGTTTAAAGAAAAGGACTTAGAGGTATAGCTCAGAGGTAGAATGGATACAATTAGCAGTACAAAACAAAACAAAACAAAAAACATTTACTAGAAATTGCTCATGTTACAGCCGGGTGTGGTGGCGCACGCTTGTCATCCCAGCATTCGGGAGGCTGAAACTGGAGGATCCGGGTTCGCGGCCAGCCTCAGCTACCTAGTGAGGCACTCCGCAACTTAGTGAGACCCGGTTTCAAAATAAAGAATAAAAAATAGGACTGGGGGTGTAGCTCAGAGGTAGAATGCCCCTGAGTTCAATCCCCAGTACCGCAAAAAAAAAAAAAAAAGAAATTGCTCATGTTTCCCTTATATTTGCAATTTAAGCAAGGTTCAGGCTAATTTTAAAGACATGTCGATGTTTGTGCAAAAAGAAAAAAAAAAATTCAAACCAAGTCACCATATTAATTCGGCTTTAACAACATAACACTTACCCAGCAGAATGGCAGGTTGGAAGCCAGCCTCAGCAACTTAGAGAGACCCTGTTTGAAAGCTTAAAAATAACCCCAGTGTGATGAAACATGCTTGTAATCCCAGTATTTAGGAGGCTAGAAAGGAAGATTGCAGGTTTGCGGACAGCCTTGACAAGTAATGAGACTCTCATTGATTTAGTGAGACCCTGTTTCAAAATAAAAATAAAATAGTGTTGAAGGTGTTGCTTGGAGGAAGAATGCCCCTGGGTTCATTCCAAGTAAGTAAGTAAGTAAGTAAATAAATAAATAAATAAATAATTGGGGTTGAGAGTCTAGCTCAGATGTAGAATGCCCCTGGGTTCAATCAAACGAAAAAAAAAAAAAAGATCTGGCTTCTGATCCTCTTTCATTCCAACCACTCTGTCTCCCAAGCAGGCAAAAACTTTAGTCAGACTTGAAATCACATGCCTGTCCAGTTTGCATAACTACAGTGAGCTCTTCTCATTGACATCTGTGAGTTCCATAGGCTCAGATTCAGGCAACCTCAGATTGAAAAGACTTTTTAAGGCGGGGCGTGGTGGCGAACGCTTGTAATCCCAGCATTTGGGAGGCCGAGATTGGAGGATCCGGGTTCACAGCCAGCCCCAGCTACCTAGTGAGGCACTCCGAAACTTAGTGAGACCCTGTTTCAAAATAAAGAATAAAAAATAGGGCTGGGAGTATAGCTCAGAGATAGAATGCCCCTGGGTTCCATCATCAGTACCACAAAAAAAAAAAAAAAAGAAAGAAAGAAAGAAAAGACTTTTTAAAATTGCATCTGAAGCCAGGCATGGTGGCACATGCTTGTAATCCCAGCATTTGGGAGGCTGAGACCGGAGGATCCGGGTTCACGGCCAGCCTCATCTACCTAGTGAGGCACTCCGCAACTTAGTGAGACCCAGTTTCAAAATAAAGAATTAAAAAATAGGGCTGGGGGTATAGCTCGGAGGTAGAATGCCCCTGAGTTCAATTCCCAGTACCACAAAATAAATAAATAAATAAATAAATAAATAAATAAATAAATAAATAAATAGCAACTACACTGAACATGTACAGACTTTTTTTTGTCAGTGTACAGTACAACACTATTTATAATACAATATAACAACGCAGTATACTATAACAACTATTTACATAGTAATTATATTGTATTAGGTATTTTAAGTAATCTAGAGATAAAGTATATAGGAGGATGTGTACAGCTTATAAGCAAGCACTGTGCCATGTAATATAAGGAACTTGAATATCTACAAATCTATGGGAAGGGTCCTGGATTCTAGACCCCCAAGGAATCACAGTTTATACCAGAGGATATTATTCTTTTTTTTTTTTTCTTTCTTTTTTTTTTTTTTTTTTTGTGGTACTGGGGATTGAACTCAGGGGTTTTCTACATTGGAGCTACACCTCCAGCCCTATTTTTTATTCTTTATTTTGAAACCAGGTCTCACTAAGTTGTGGAGTGCCTCACTAGGTAGCTGAGGCTGGCCTCGAACCCAGATCCTCTGATCTCAGCCTCCCAAATGCTGGGATTACAAGCGTGTGCCACCACACCCAGCTCCAGAGGATATTATTCTGCCTTAAAAAGAGAAAGAGTTCTTGCCATTCCCACAATGTGGATGGACCTGGAGGATATTATGCGAATAAGTAAAATAAGGTGGACACAAAAAGAAAAATATTACATAATCTTGCTTACATGTGTAATATAAAAGATAAAGAATTCAAGCCGGGCGTGGTGGCGCACGCTTGTAATCCCAGCATTCGGGAGGCTGAGTCCGGAAGATCCGGGTTCGCGGCCAGCTTCAGCTACTTAGTGAGGCACTCCGCAACCTAGTGAGACCCGGTTTCAAAATAAAGAATAAAAAATAGGGCTGGGGGTATAGCTTGGAGGTAGAATGCCCCTGAGTTCAATCCCCAGTACCGCAAAAAAAAAAAAAAAAGATAAAGAATTCAAATACACAGAAATAGAAAAGGGAACCGTGGTTGCTTGGGGGAGAGGAGAAAAAAATGGGGAAATATAGATCAAAGGATACAAAGTAGCAGATATGTAGCAAGGCAGTAGCCAACGCCTGTAATCCCAGTATTTGGGAGGGTAAAACAGGATCACAGGTTGGCACCCAGTCTTAGGAATTTAGTGAGGCCCTCAGCAACTTGGGGAGGCCCTGTTTATAAATAAAAAATAAAATAGGGCTGGGAAAGTAGCCTGGAGGTCAAATACTCCTGGGTTCCATCCAGTATCACAAAATAATGCGAAGGAGGAGGAGGAGGAGGAGGAAAAGAAGATGATTTCAGCTGCCCTTGTCACAAAAGAAGATAGCTATACGAGATGATAGGTGTATATTGCCATGTTAAAGTAACAATCTTGTGCCGGGCGTGGTGGCGCACGCTTGTAATCCCATCTTTCGGGAGGCTGAGACCGGAGGATCCAGGTTCGCGGTCAGCCTCAGCTACCTAGTGAGGCACTCCGCAACTTAGTGAGACTCGGTTTCAAAATAAAGAATAAAAAATAGGGCTGGGGGTGTAGCTCGGAGGTAGAATGCCCCTGAGTTCAATCCCCAGCACTGCAAAAAAAAAAAAAAAAAGAGAGAGAATAAAAAATAGGGCTGGTGGTATAGCTCGGAGGTAGAATGCCCCTGAGTTCAATCCCCAGCACCGCAAATAAATAAATAAATAAATAAATAAATACATAAATACATAAATACATAAATACATAAATACATAAATACATAAATACATAAATAAATACATAAAGTAACAATCTTAGTGCCTGGAGTGGTGGTGCACGCTTCTAATCCCAGTTCTTGGGAGGCTGAGACAGGAGGATCTGGGTTCTTGGCCAGCCTCAGCTTCTTAGTGAGGCCCTCCGAAAGTTAGTGAGACTCTGTTTCAAAATAAATAATAAAAAATAGGGCTGGGGGTGTAGCTCGGAGGTAGAATGCCCCTGGGTTCAATCCCCCGTACCAGGAAGGAAGGAAGGAAGGAAGGAAGGAAGGAAGGAAGGGAGGGAGGGAGGGAGGGAGGGAGGG
>PVLC010011446.1:5385-47182 GCA_004027655.1 Graphiurus murinus
CTTGTAATCCCAGCATTCGGGAGGCTGAGACCGGAGGATCCGGGTTCGCGGCCAGCCTCAGCTACCTAGTGAGGCACTCCGCAACTTAGTGAGACTCGGTTTCAAAATAAAGAATAAAAAATAGGGCTGGGGGTGTAGCTCGGAGGTAGAATGCCCCTGAGTTCAATCCCCAGTACTGCAAAAAAAAAAAAAAAAAAAGGATGTCCTGTGTGTGTGTGTGTGTGTGTGTGTGTGTGTGTGTGTGTGTGTGTCTGTGAGAGAGAGACAGAGACACAAGCGAGAGAGAGAGAGAGAGAGAGCGTGCACGAGAGCGAGAGACTAGGGATTGGACCCAGGGGCATTCTGCTTCTGAGCTACACCCCATCATATTTTTAAATTTCTGATAGCCTCGCAAAGTTGCTGAGGCTAGCCTCAAACCTGCTATCCTCCTGTCTCAGCCTCCCAAGTACTGCGATTACAGATGTGCACCACGGCACCCAGCTTTTAAAATTATGCATGTTAACATTAATTGTACACAACATCTCTCTCTCTCTTCCTCTCTCTCACTCATTCTTTTTTTTTTTTTCTTGGTACTGGGGATTGAACCCAGAAATATTCTACCTCCAAACTACATCCCCAGCCCTTTTTATTTGTTGTTTATTTACTTGTTTGGTATTGAGAATTGAACTTGGAGGCATTCTACCTCCAAGATACAACCCAAGCCCTTTTTATTTAATTTAATTAATTAATTAATTTATTTATTTATTGTGGTACAGGGGGTTTGGACCCAGGGCCATTCTACCTCTGAGCTACATCCCCAGTACTATTTTTTATTCTTTATTTTGAAACAGGGTCTCACTAAGTTGCAGAGAGCCTCACTAAGTAGCTGAGGCTGGCTGCGAACCCAGATCCTCCGATCTCAGCCTCCCAAGTACTGGGATTACAAGCATATTTTATTTATTTTGAAACAGGGTCTTGATACATTGATGAGGGTCTTGCTAAATTGCTGAGGTTGATGTCAAATCTGCAATCCTCCTGTCTCAGCATCGCAAGTACTGCCATTACAGATTTGCAGTATAACACCCGGATATATTTTTTTATTTTAAAAGAGGGTCTTAGCCAGATGTGGTGGCACATGTTTGTAATCCCAGTATTTGGGAAGCTAAGACAGGAGGATTGCAGGTTCAAGGCCAGCCTCAGCAACTTAGTGAGACCTTGTTCCAAAATAAAAAATAAAATAGGGCTAGAATTGTGGCTTGGAGGTAAAATGCCCCTGAATTGAATCCCCAGTAACACACACACACATACACACACACACACACACACACACACACACACACACACACACACAAATAGGGTCTTGCTAAATTGCTAAGGCTGGCCTCAAACCTGTGATTGTATTGGGATTATATGCATACCTGACTAAGCATATCTATTTCTATATAAAATCCCCATCCCTTCATCCTCTTCCCTAAAACTTGACATAAAATCAGTGCTTCCACAGGTATGGCTTCTACACTTGGCTGTACTGCTTTGTGCCCCAATTTGAATAGTTTCAAGAGCATGCTAGAGAAATTCAGCAGTGCAGGGCGTGGTGGTACACGCTTGTAATCCCAGCATTTGGGAGGCTGAGACCGGAGGATCCGGGTTCGTGGCCAGCCTCAGCTACCTAGTGAGGCACTCTGCAACTTAGTGAGACCCTGTTTCAAAATAAAGAATAAAAAATAGGGCTGGGGGCCGGGCGTGGTGGCGCACGCTTGTAATCCCAGCATTCGGGAGGCTGAGACCGGAGGATCCGGGTTCGCGGCCAGCCTCAGCTACCTAGTGAGGCACTCCGCAACATAGTGAGACCCGGTTTCAAAATAAAGAATGCAAAATAGGACTGGGGGTATAGCTCGGAGGTAGAATGCCCCTGGGTTCCATCCCCAGTACCACAAAAAAAAAAAAAAAAAAAAAAAAAAAAAAAAAAAAAAAAAATAGGGCTGGGGTATAGCTCAGAGGTAGAATGCCCCTGGGTTCAATCCCCAGTACCGCAAAAAAAAAAAAAAGAGAGAAATTCAGCAGTAAATTCATATATAGTGTTTTCATGTTAGAACTATAAATAGGTCAATGGAGGGATCTGTTTGATTAACTTAGTATCTCCATTTAGTCAGCGAAACACTTCGTTTTCCTTTTAAAATGTTCATTTTAAGCCAGGTGTGGTGGTTTACATAATCTCAGTACTTGGGAGGCTGAGACAGGAGAATCACAGATTCGAGGACAGTCTCAGCAAGTAGTGACATTCTCAACAACTTAGTAAGACCTCATTTCAAAATAAAAATAAAGTAGGGCTAGAGATGTAGCTCAGATGTAGAATGCCCTGGGCTTCAATCCCCAGTACCACAATAATAATAATAATAAATATTAATATAATACTGTATATTATATTATTAATAATAATAATTATTATTATTATTATTTATTTTAGCTGGATGTGGTGGTGTATGCCTCTAATACCAGTACTTGGGGGGGCTGAGGGAAGAAGTAGGGCTGGGGGTATAGCTTGGAGGTAGAGTGTACTTGAGTTCAATAAAAAAATAAATAAAAGTAAAGTTTTATTTATTTATTTTGTAATGGTACTGAGGATCGAACCCAGTGCCTCCTGCATGCGAGGCAAATGCTTTACCACTGAGCTATACCCAGCACTTTTTATTTTGAGACAGATTCTCACTAAGTTTCCCAGACTGGCCTTGAATTTGGGATCCTCTTACTTCAGTTTCCAGAGTAACAATATTATACCTGGCTTATTAAAATGATTTAAATGGAGCTGAGTGTGGTGGCACACACCTGAAATCCCAGTACTTGGGAGGATGAGACAAGAGGATTACTGATTGGAGGCCAGCCTCAACAAAAGTATTTAATGGAAACATTTTTATTGTTAAGTGCTTGTAGGTTAAAAAAGTAAAAATATAGCCGAGTGTGGTGGCGCATGCTTGTAATCCCAGTACTTGGGAGGCTGAGACAGGAGGATCGCAGGTTCGCAGCCAGCCTCAGCTACTTATTGAGGCCCTCCACAACTTAGACCTTGTTTCAAAATCAAAGAATAAAATTGGTCTGGGGGTGTAGCCCAGAGGTAGAATGCTCCTGCGTTCCATCCCCAGTACCACAAAAAAAAAAAAAAAAAAAAAAAAAAAAGTAAAAGCATATTGCTTAAGCCAACTGTGGTAGCACATGCCTGTAATCCCAGAACTTGGGAGGCTGAGACAAGAGGATCGCAGGTTCAAGGACAGCCTCAGCAAGTAGTGAGACTCATCAACCTAGGGAGACCCTGTTTCAAAATAAAAATAAAATAGGCTAGGGGTGTAGCTCAGAGATAGAATGCCCCTGGACTCAATCCCCAGTACTCCTTTGCCACATACAAATGCTTATTAGGACATAATTTTTCAGTTTTATGTGACTAAATATTTTCAGTGTACACTTTATTTTGTGTGTGTATGTGTGTGTGTGTGTGTGTGGTACTGGGCATGGAACCCCAGGACATTCTACCTCCGAGCTATACTCCCAATTAATTAATTAATTTATTTATTGCAGTACTGGGAATTGAACCCAGGGGCATTCTACCTCTGAGCTACACCCCCAGCCCTATTTTTAATTCTTTATTTTGAAACAGTCTCACTAAGTTGCAGAGGACCTCACTGAGGCTGGCCACAAACCTGCTATCCTCCTGCCTCAGCCTCCCAACTACTGGGATTACAAGTGTGCACCACCACGCTTGGCTATTCTTTTATTTTGAAATGGTCTCACTGAGTTGTAGAAGGCCTCACTAAACTGCTGAGGCTAGCCTCGAACCTTCAATCCTACTATCTCAGCCTCCCAAATACTGGGATTACAAGTGTATGCCACCATTCCCAGCTTCAATGTACACTTTAGATGATTATTATTTATATAGATTTTTAAAGATTTCATTATAGAAAAGAATATGGTTGATTTCAGTGCTAAAAGGAAGGAAATATTTGCAATATTTATTATAGGAAGGGAAAGAAAGCTGGAAGTAAATGCTTTGGGATTATTTACAGTTATCTACTAAGTCTTCCTCCATCACTGATGTTCCAACTATAGAGCAAAGACCCCTGAACTAAATCACAATCTATTTCCTTTCCTCACTTCTCCCGAAACCTAACCCTCCTAACATATAGCTTTTGGAATTGGCAGTAAATACATTGTTCTTTGTTAATGTCCTTCAGTACTGAATATTATGCATTTTGATGTACCAATATTGTAAAAACTTTTATTTATTTATTTATTTATTTATTTATTTATTTATTTATTTATTTTTGCGGTACTGAGGAATGGAACCCAGGGTGCATTCTACTCCCAAGCTACACACGAGCCCTATTTTTTAATTTATTTTGAAACAGGGTCTCAATAAGTTGCGGAGGGCCTCACAAGTTGCTGAGGCTGGCCACAAACCTGCAATCCTCCTATCTCAGCTTCCCAAGTACTGCGATTACAAGTGAGCACCACCACGCCTGGCTTGTTTCTACCATTTTGATCCTTAATTTTTTTTAACTTTCTTTACTATTTATTTTAGGACTTCATCTGACAGGCAAGTAGGTATGGACTTTGGTTGGGAAGTTTGGGTTAGGAGCAACTAAAATTAAAATTGTTAACAAAATTACTCAAATTTTTAGCTTATTCAAAATGTCTTTGTGACTTTTACAGCTTTTATAATTCTTCAGGTGAAGTAAATGAGCATGCACTGAAGAAAATATTTTCAAGTGTCAAAAAGGTATTTCCTAATTTACCTTTTCTTTGTTGGTATTATTTGTATTATTTTAGGCTCCTAAAAACATAGTACTTCAACAAGTTTTAAGCAGTATTTGTCTCCAATAAAGCAGATAGGGTTTGTTCTTCCCAGAAATTCAGAGAAGTTGCTCTGTAAACAAAACTAATCGTTAAAAGTATCAGTGCAGTTCTCATCCTTCCCTTTACTACTCTACACTGATCTCTTTCTCTTCTGTATTTCTACCACACCCTTTCCCACCATGACTTATTCTAGGACTTAATCCATTTTTGTTATTTTACTTAGCTGCGATTACATTCATTCATTCATTTACTGGAGATAGGGTCTTGCTATGCTGTTTTACGTAGACTGGCTTCAAAGTCCAGGCTTAATTGATCCTCCTACCTCAGCCTCCCAAATAGCTGTGTCTTCAGGCATCTGCCACTGCACTCATTGCTGTCATTGCTTTATATACCACAGGGACAATTTCCTATACAGCACTTAATTTGAATCCTCCACAGCATACTTGGTGTTCATTTAAAAGCTGATGAATGAGGCCAGGCGTGGTGGCTCATGCTTGTAATCCCGGTACTTGGGAGGCTGAGACAGGAGGATCACAGGTTTGCGGCCAGCCTCAGTTATTTGGTGAGGCCCTCTACAACTTAGTGAGGCCCTGTTTCAAAATAAAAAATAAAATAGGTGTACCTTGGAGGTATAATGCCCCTGAGTTCAATCCCTAGTACTGCAAAATAAATAATAAATAAATAAATGCTGATGATCAAGCATTTTCTATTTTTTCCAAAATAGAAAAGTTTTTCAAAGTACCACTTTTTCTACCTAAAACTTACATTCTTTTAGTTGAGAAGAAGACTTAAGTCGTGTTGTGGCACATGTTTATAATCCTAGTACTTAGGAGGCTGAGACAGGAGGATTGCAGGTTCAAGGCCAGCCTCAGTAATGTAAAGAGACCCTCAGAAATTTAGTAGTGAGACCCTCTCTCAAAATAAAAAGGGCTGGGGCTATACCTCAGAAGTAGAATGCCCCTGGGTTCAATTCATATATACAGGTACATTTTTAAAAAAATACCCAAATATTATTATTAAAAAAGCCTGAGCATGTTCAGCAAAGGATATCTTGAAAGAAATGTCTCTAACTGAAATTATTTCCCTCCCCTTCCCCCCATATATATATATATATATATATATATATATATATATATATATATAAAATAAAAAATGTACCTATAAACATGTTTTAGGTTTAAAAAGAACAGCAACAATTGTTTTTTTTTTTTTTTTTTTGCAGTACTAGGGATTGAACTCAGGGGCATTCTACCTCCGAGCTACACTCCCAGCCCTATTTTTTATTCTTTTATTTTTTATTTATTTATTTATTTATTTTGCAGTACTAGGGATTGAACTCAGGGGTGTTCTACCTCCGAGCTACACCCCCAGCCCTATTTTTTTATTCTTTATCTTGAAACCGGGTCTCACTAAGTTGCGGAAAGCCTCACTAGGTAGCTGAGGCTGACCGCGAACCCGGATCCTCCGGTCTCAGCCTCCTGAATGCTAGGATTACAAGCGTGTGCCACCACGCCCGGCTATTCTTTTATTTTGAAACAGGGTCTCACTAAGTTGCAGAGTGCCTCACTAGGTAGCTGAGGCTGACCTCGAACCTGGATCCTTAGGTCTCAGCCTCCCAAATGCTGGGATTACAAGCGTGTGCCACCACACCCAGCGAACAGCAACATTTTAATTTATTCAATTTAAATGTAAAAATATAAAATTTAGTTGCGGAAACTCTGAAATTTGTATGAATCACAGTGGTTTTCTCTTTGTTTCAATTACTAAGTTTTCAGTAAATCAGAATTTTCCAGTTAAAAAATGGTTTAGCCAGGCATGGTGGCGCATGCTTGTAATCCCAATTTCTTGGGAGACTGAGACAGAAGGATCACAGGTGTGAAGTCAACCTTAGCAACTTAGTGAGGCCCTCAGCAACTTAACGAGACCCTGTTTCCAAATAAAAAATAAAATAGGTCTAGGGGTGTAGCCCAGAGGTAGAAGGCCTCTGGGTTCCCTCCCAGTACCACACACACAAAAAAAGTTTAGTGAGCCTCGCATGGTGGCATATGCTTGTAATCCTAGTACTTGTCAGGCTGAGACAGGAGGATTGCAGGTTCAAGGCTAGCCACCACAACTTAGATTCTGTTTCAAAATAAAAAATAATAAGGACTGAGGTAAAGCTCGAAGGTAGAATGCCCCCTCTGTTCAATCCCCAGAATTCTCCCCCCCCACACACAAAAAAGGGAAAAAATAATAAGAAGGTTTAGTGATACTAACAAGTTTTCTTTAAGCATTTTATAGTTGGGGGTTTTTTTGGGTAGTGAGGATTGAACCCAGGGGCTTTCTACCTCCAAGCTACACCACCAGCCTATTTTATTGTGAAACAGGATCTCCCTAAATCACTGAGGCTGACCTTAAACCTGCAATCCTCCCATCTCAGCCTGCCTCTCAAGTACTGGGTTTACAGGCGTGCACCACCACCTGGCTGTGTTACAGTTGTTATCGTATTCAGTCTTAAAACCAACCTTCACGGCTAGGTGGTAATGATTCACATTTAAATTTTAGGTAGAAAGTCAGGTGTGGTGGCACATGCTTGTAATCCCAGTACTTGGGAGGCTAAGACAGGAGGATCACACATTCATGGCCAGCCTCAGCTACTTAGTGAGACTGTTTCAAAATAAAAAATAAAAAATAGGACTAGAAGTGTAGCTTGGAGGTAGAATGCCTCTGGGTTCAATCCCCAGTACTGCAAATAAATAGTTAATTAATTAATTTTAGGTATAAACTAATAGGGATCAGCGTAACTTATTTAACAAAGTATTCATAATCCATATAGGAAATTAAATTGTTTTTAGAAAGTGACTGCCTAGTAAGTGAAACAATGGCATTCTTTTTACTGTAGACTTTGATTTAAGATTAAGATTGCAAGATAGCAAATACCATAAAAGAACCAAGCATTTTTCCCCCTTTCACTTATATTGATAAAAAATTTGTAACCTTTTAACTGAATGGAAGGTAACTAACTCAGTTTGCATACATTGCAAAGGTAAAGCATATGACTAATTCTTTGTTTATATGTGCCCAGAATCTTTGTTGGGATACAATGCAAAGATAAACATATAACTAAATGCATTCCAAATACCCAGAATATTTCTAACTATTAAGAGAGCCATATTAAGTCAGTGGCACAGGCCTGTAATTATAGCTACTAGGGAGGATGAAGCAGAAGGATTGCACATTTGAGGCCATCCTGGGCAACTTTGGGAGATACTGTCTCAAAATATAAAGAGCCGAGGATGTAGCTCAGTGATACAGCATTTGCCTGGCATGTGCGAGGCCCTGGGTTCAATGCCTGGTAAAACACACACACACTTGCCATTTTAAAACTGTCCATTTTATTACTAACTTACAATAAGACAGGCAATAATAATAATAACCATTAAGATACACATCTAACTTTTTTTCTGTATTTTTTTTCAGAATGTGGTAGGTTGGTATAAATTCCGTCGTCATTCAGATCAGATAATGACATTTAGAGAGAGACTGCTTCACCAAAACTTACAGAAGTATCTTTCAAGCCAAGAACTTGTTTTTCTGCTGTTAACACCAAGTATAATAACAGAAAGTTGCTCTACTCATCGGCTGGAACATGCCTTATATAAACCTCAAAAAGGGTAAATGTTGGATAGTCATCTGTATTTTAAGCTAATAGAAAAAAATATACTTAATATTTTTACAGTACCCTTTTCAATTTATCAGGTGTTTTCATACATTAGATTGTCATAATCACTCTCTGAAGTTCTTACCATCTGTTAATTAAAGATGGGAAAATGAAGGTCAGATAAGGAAATTAGAAGCCCAATATGGAATGATAACTTGTATTTTGAAAATGAAAATTTGCTATTATTTCCTATTTATGGTGGAAAAAATTATTTGTGTTAGGCATTGATTGATAAGGTTATAATATACAACTTAAGCCTGGCTACTTGAGTAGCTTTTCTATAACCTCTGCAAAGAAGATAGTTCTTGATGGTCTGCCACAATGAGTCTAACAAGTATTCCCCTTAAGCTATATAAACTACATTTTCATTGAATGTTACAATTAGGTTAAAAGAGTACCAATTAAGAGTACAACAAGAAGCCGGGCAAGGTGGCGCAAGCTTGTAATCCCAATACTTGGGAGGCTGAGACAGGAGGATCTGGGTTCGCGGCCAGCCTCAGCTACTTAGTGAGGCTCTCCGCAACTTAGTGAGACCCTGTTTCAAAATTAAGAATAAAAAAATAAGACTGAGAGTATAGCTTGGGGGTAGAACGCCCCTGGGTTCAATCCTTAGTACCACACACACACAAAAAAAAGTACAATAAGATTAACTTTATTGTTAATGGAAGATAGGATATATCTCAACCTTAATACCATGTGGTTGAGCATACCTTATCTGAAATGCTTTGGTCCAGATGGGACTAGGCATGTTTTGGATTTGGGAATATTTATGTATACATGTAGGAGACAGGACTATACATTATACACTTAGCCTGAAAGTAACTTTAATGCAGTATTTTTATTGCACCTGTGTTTGATTGCTACCTGTTACATAAAGTTAGGTATGGAATTTTCTACTGGTGATAGTGCTCACAAGTTTCAGATTCAGTATTTCAAATTTTTGGACTAATGATACCAAGTGTGTAGTGCCTTCTTATTTTTAATTATTATTATTAAAGCCAGGTGTGGTGGCACACACTTGGAATCCCAGTACCTGGGAGGCTGAGACAGGAGGATCACAGGTTCAAAGCTAGCCTCAGAAACTTAGACCCTGTTTCCAAATAAAAAAATAAAATAGGTCTGGAGGTATACCCCAGAGGTAGAAGGCCCCTGGGTTCCATTCCAAATACTACACATACAAAAATTATTATTATTATTATTATTATTATTATTATTGTTATTATTATTATTATTCATTGTAGTGCTAGAGATCAAACCCATGGTCTCTAGCATGCCAGGCAAGCACTCTACTACTGAGCTACATCCCTAGCCAAATTTCATTTTTTTTTTTAAATGGGAATCTCAATATTTTGCCCAGGCTGGCTTCAAATTCCTTTTCTTTTTTTGTGGTACTGGTGACTGAACTGAGGACATTTCTTTTTCTTTTTTTTTTTTTTTTGCAGTACTGGGGATTGAACTCAGGGGCATTCTACCTCCGAGCTATACCCCAGCCCTATTTTTTATTCTTTATTTTGAAACAGCATCTCACTAAGTTGTGGAGGGCCTCACTAGGTAGCTGAGGCTGGCCGCGAACCCGGATCCTCCCGTCTCAGCCTCCCAAATGCTGGGATTACAAGCGTGCGCCACCATGCCCGGCTACACACTTTTCTTAAACTATGCACATTTCAGTTTTTAAAAGCTAGTTGCCTCAAGTCATTAAATTCTGTCTTGGTAAATAGTAAGGAAAAAGGGGATTTTGTTATGTTAACCTTATACGTGTGTATGTAGGGTGGGGGAACAGTCTGTTCAACAGATTCTTTCTCTTTATTCTAGATTTGTATTTTAAAAATTTATTTTGTCAGACTTTTTAATAGGGTACCTTTAGTGGTCGCCAATCTGGGCATGTCTGAACAACTGGGTTATAAAACTGTCTCAGGTTCCTGTATGTCCACTGGTTTTAGCAGAGCAGTACAAACACACAGGTAAGATTCCTCAACTGCTTTTCCAGTAAACTTACTCCTACTTATATTTTAAATTTATTATTTTTAAAATTAATTTCCATTTATGTACATATTTGTTTGTTTGTTTGTTTATTTATTTTTGCCATACCAGGGATTGAACCCAGGGCATTCTACCTCTGAGCTATACCCCCAGTCCTATTTTTTTTTTTTTCTCGGTACTGGGAATTGAACTCAGAGGCATTCTACCTCCGAGCTATACCCCCAGCCCTATTTTTTATTCTTTATTCTGAAACAGGGTCTCACTAAGTTACGGAGTGCCTCACTAGATAGCTGAGGCTGGCCTCGAACCTGGATCCTCCGGTCTCAGCCTCCCAAATGCTGGGATTACAAGCATGCGCCACCACGCCCGGCTTCCCAGTCCTATTTTTTATTCTTGATTTTGAAACAGGATCTCACTAAGTTGCGGAGGGCCTCACTAAGTAGCTGAGACTGGCCACAAACCTGGATCCTCCGGTCTCAGCCTCCCAAGTACTGGTATTACAAGTGTGAGCCACTATGCCTGGCTTTTAAATTAATTTTCTTACTACACAAATAGAAAAATAAAAGTGAAAGGAAAACTTGATTAAGCAATCAAGTAAACTAGTCTATTTTTATCATCTCCATACTTCCTTCTAGTACTTGTCTACTTATAAGTTATATATATTTACCTAGGGAAATGTAATTTTTACAGTTCTGAATTTTTTGAAGAAGATGGATCTTTAAAAGAAGTACATAAGATAAATGAAATGTATGTTTCGCTACAAGAAGAACTGAAGGTAAGTTAACCTCAAGCACTTAAAAGATTACTTCTAGAATTCATATCAAATTGATCACTATGAAGCTTTTTAGGGATAACCTGCCGTTTAACCAGATTTATATTGTATTCCTTTAGCTGATGTGATAAAGGCTGAAATCTCACTGGTGTACAACAGAAGTTTACTCTTGCTTACATTATATCTTGGTTGTAGTTATTTCTTTTTCAAATGCACCTTAATGTCAGGATCTAGGCTGCAGGTACAGCCCTTATTTGGGACATGTTCTTGTGGCAAAAAGAAAAAAAGCAAGAAAGATGTTGGAAATTCACAACAGCTCTTAAAACTGCTCAGAACTGCCATGCCATTTCCACTTACATTTTACAACATAGCAGTAGCCAGGGTGATCTTTTGACAGGATGAAGAGAGAAGAAGATATTCAGGAATAGTACAACTATAGCAGCATTACACCCAGTTACACCTAACTCACTGTGTTGGTTCAGGCTTTTTTTTTTTTTTTGGTACTGGAATTGAACCCAGAGGCATTCTACTTCCAAGCTACACATCCAGCTCTATTTTATTCTTTATTTTGAAACAGGGTCTTGCTGAGTTGTGGAGGGCCTCACAAGTTGCTGAGGCTAGCCACAAACCTTCGATCCTCCTGTCTTAGCCTCCCAAGTACTGGGATTACAAACGTGCACCACCATACCCAGTTTGCATATTACTTTTAATATGAATAATACGGGAATTTTAGAAAATAGAAACATCCAGAATCTCACCATTTTAACATAAGTATTTCCACTTTGCCATATTCTCTAATTTTTCCCCTGATACATACGTAGTTGACAGTCATGGTAAAAGAAAATTTGTCAGCCAGGCATGGTGGTGCAAGTATGTAATCCCAGTATTTGGGAGACTGAAATAGGATTGCTGGTTTGCAACCAGCCTTATCTACTTAATGAGACCCTGTTTCAAAAATAAAGAATAAGCCGGGCGTGGTGGCGCACGCTTGTAATCCCAGCATTCGGGAGGCTGAGACCGGAGGATCCGGGTTCGCGGCCAGCCTCAGCTACCTAGTAAGGCACTCTCTAACTTAGTGAGACTCAGTTTCAAAATAAAGAATACAAAATAGGACTGGGGGTATAGCTCGGAGGTAGAATGCCCCTGAGTTCAATCCCCAGTACCGCAAAAAAAAAATAAATAAATAAATAAATAAATAAAGAATAAAAAATAGGGCTGGGGGTATAGCTCAAAGGTAGAGTGACCCTTGGTCCAACCCCCCCCCCAAAAAATTGTCATGTTTAAACTTTGTTATATTATTAAACATTTTCCATGTTTAATGGAGCATACTCCTTATTATTATTATTTTTTTTTTTTGCGGTACTTGGGATTGAACTCAGGGGCATTCTACCTCCGAGCTATACCCCCAGCCCTAGTTTTTATTCTTTATTTTGAAACAGGGTCTCACTAAGTTGCGGAGTGCCTCACTAGGTAGCTGAGACTGGCCACGAACCCGGATCCTTCGGTCTCAGCCTCCCAAATGCTGGGATTACAAGCGTGCGCCACCACGCCTGGCTACTCCTTATTTTTAATGAAGTATACATACATCTTAAAACTTTTAAGTCAGGCATGGTGGCGCACGCTTGTAATTCCCAGGACTTGGGAGACTGAAACGGGGATCGCAGGTTCAAAGCCAGCCTCAGCAGTTTAGCAAGGCTCTCAGCAACCCAGTGATATCCTGTTTCCAAATAATAAATAAAATCTGCCTGGGGATGTAGCATACCTCTGGGTTCAACCCCAGTAACAAAAAACTAAATAAAACTTTAAACTGACAGACAAAAATGTATCATGTAACAAAACATGTTTTGAAGTATATGTACACATTGTGGAATGGCTAAATCTAGTTAAAAATGGATTACCTCAATTATTTTTGTGATGAGAACACTTAACATTCACTCTCTTTATGAGACAATATGGTCATAACTAGTCTCCATGCTGTAGAATAGATCTCTTGAACGTCTTCCTCCTACTGGTCTGTGATAATATCTCTTTTGATCAACAGCTCCCTATCCCCTTTCCCTCTAGCCACCCCAGCCCTCTGGCAACCGCACTTCTACTCTATTTCTGTAAAATCAACTTTTTTTAAAGTTCCACATTTGGGTGAGATCATGCAGTACTTGTCTTTTTGTGCCTGGCTCATTTCATTTGACATAATGTCCATCAGATTCATCTGCGTTATCACAATGACAGAATTCTGTTCTTTTTAAAGGCTGGATAGTATTTCCTTGTGTATATATTACCTCATTTTATTTATCCATTCATCTGTGGCTGGACATTGACATTGATTCCGTATCTTGACTATTTGAATAGTTCTGGGCAGAGATCCTAAAAAGTATCCACCAAAATTGGATATAACAACTTAACTTTTAACCTATGTCTAATTGGAAATTTGTGGGTTTTTTAAATTTTTATTTTTTAATTTCTTATTTGGAAACAGGGTCTTGTGGAGTTGCCAAGGTTGGCTTTGAACCTGCGAACCTGTCTCAACCTCACAAGTACTGGAATTACAAGTGTATGCCACCATGCCCAGCTCTGTTTTTATTTATTTATTTATTTATTTATTTATTTATTTATTTATTTATTTTGCAGTATTGGGGATTGAATTCAGGGGCGTTCTACCTCCGAGTTATACCCCCAGCCCTATTTTTTTTTATTCTTTATTTTGAAACTGAGTCTCACTAAGTTGCGGAGTGCCTCACTAGGTAGCTGAGGCTGACTGCGAACCCGGATCCTCTGGTCTCAGCCTCCCGAATGCTGGGATTACAAGCGTGCGCCACCACACCCGGCTATTTTTTAATTTTATATAATATGAAGAAATGTATCATCTTCTATAAATTTTTGTTACTATTAAGATATAGTCCCCAAATGGAATTACTCATTATTTTAAAACTGAGGACACTTGGGAGGCTGAGGCACAAGGACCACAGGTTTGAAGCTATTCTTAGCAACTCAAAATAAAATAGTGCTGGAGGTATAGCTCAGAGGTAGAATGCCCCTGAGTTCCATCCCCATTAACACACACACACACACACACACACACACACACAAACTGAGGACATATGGGGCCATTTCGCTTTTCAAAAGTTGTTTCTCTTAGCCAGGCATGGTAGCACACACTTAGAATCCCAGTACTTGGGAAGATGAGGCAGGAGGATCACTGGTTAGCAGCCAGCCTCAGCAAGTTAGTGAAACCATTTCAAAATAAAATAAAATAGCTCTGGGGGTGTGTGGCACAGAAATGCCTCTGGGTTCAAACCCCAGTATCCCCCCCCACACACACACATAGTAGTTTCTCTTCTAGCAATTAAAATCTTCCATGGTTTCCTTTTATAATAGTGAAAGAGTCACTTGTCTTTGTTTCATTTATTGTGTGCAGTAACTTTGCATCTCTTTTTTGTTCAAAGTGAGTTAAATATTTCAGTTTATTTATGTTATCAAGGAAATAACTGACATGATGAACTCATATATAAATGAGAAGTTAATTCATCTAGAAAGCATTTTGTAACCTATATATACCACACAAGAGCTTGTTACTGAAATCATCTATTACAGAACATAGAATTTTACCTATGCCTTTAAATTATTTTATTTTGCAGAGTACATGCAAAAAAGTGGAACAAAGTGAGCGAGAAGTAGAGAAACTAATAAAGGATGTAAACAGATTAAAACAAGAAATTAAAAAAAGGCGAGCAAAGATTCAGGCAGCACGTAAGTAAAAAAATAAACCCTTAAATCTCACTGAACAAAGGTGGGAGTGGTGGCACACATTTGTAATCCCAATATTTGGGAGGCTGAGACAGGAGCATTGCAGGTTCGCTGCCAGCCTCAGCTACTTAGGCTCTCCACAACTCAGTGAGACCCTGTTTCAAAATAAAGAATAAAAACTAGGGATGGGGGTGTAGCTCAGAGGTAGCATGCCCCTGGGTTCAATCCCCTGTTCTGCAAAAAAAAAAAAAAAAAAAAACTCACTGAAAAATGAACATGGCACTGTAGTGTATATGCTACATTTGTTGGTATTAAAACATTAACTATAATTTTCACTTAGAATACTGTGGCATATATATAAGAATTTGGGATGATAAATGTCATTCTCACTTTGGATAATCTGATAGATTTGTTGAAATCTTGACTGACAAATAGTTAATTATATATAAGTATTGTGGAACATTATGTTGATCCTGTTATTTTATTTTGTTTAGGAGAGAAGAATGTCCAAAAAGATCCTCAGGAGAACAGTTTTCTTTGCCAAGCTTTACGGACTTTTTTCCCAGACTATGAATTTCTTCATTCTTGTGTTATCTCTTTGAAAAACAGATATATTTCTAAAAGTAGGTGTAACACTGACCACCATCTAGATGTGGTGGACAACCTGACCTTAATGGTAGAGTACACTCAGGCTTCTGAAGCCAGTCCAACTAGCACACCACAGACAAGTAAGCGTAAAGTTTTAGACACAGATGACAGATGGCAAAGGAAGAAATCACGGCTGTTGGAGAGAGTAAATGAGCTATCTAAGACAGGCACAGATAGCTGCAGCCAAGAAAAATCATGCACAACAAGCAGCCCAGAAACAGACGAGGAGATGGAGAAAATGAAGAGCTCTGGGGAATACCCACGGTCTCCCACATTTTGATCCTCTTAATCTAAAACGAGAGTTTTGATTTGCTGAGGGGTCAAGTGTTTCTATGGTTTATACTGTGTAAGCACTTGCAGTGTTGCAGTTCCTTTGTTTTTACCGTATTCAGCTACTGGTCGTAACTCATGGACAAGTTGTTCTATTTTTACTGTGTTCACCTTTGTACAATAATACAAATAAATTCTGCATTATTTTATAAAGTACTTTGAAAATATCAGATGCTTTTATTTATTTGTTTATATTTTTGCAGTGCTAGAGATTGAACCTAGGATGCTCTACTACTGAGCTGTATACCCTCAGCCCTCTATGCTTTATGCTTTTTTTTATGCTTCTGGGGATTGAACCCAGACATTCTACCTTCGAGCTATCCCCCCAGCCTGATTATTTCTTATTTGGAAACAGGGTCTCACTAGATTGATAAGAGTCTCACTACTTGCTGAGGCTGTCCTTGAACCTGTGATCCTCCTGTTTCAGCCTCCCAAGTCTAGGGATCACAGGTGTGTGCCACCATGCCCGGCTTTAACTCTGTCTGTTTTATGCTTTTGTGTGTGTGGGGGGGGGCGTGGTTCTGGGGATTGAACTCAGGAACATTCTACCTCCAAGCTACACCCTTATCCCTATTTTATTTATTTGGAAACAAAGTCCCACTAAGTTGCAGAGGGCCTCACTAAGTCACTGAGGCTGGTCTCTAACCTATAATCTTCCAGTCTCAATCTCTCAAGTACTAGGATTATAGGCATGCACCACCCTGCCCTCTGCCTGGCTTACTTTTAAAGTGAAAACCTTTCACCTTTCTAAATTGTTGAGGGAAAGGCTTTTAAATATATATATATATTTTTTTTTCGGTACTGGGGATTGAACTCAGGGGCATTCTACCTCCGAGCTATAACCCCAGCCTATTTTTTATTCTTTATTTTGAAACCAAGTCTCACTAAGTTGCGGAGTGCCTCACTAGGTAGCTGAGGAGGCTGGCCGTGAACCCGGATCCTCCGGTCTCAGCCTCCCAAATGCTGGGATTACAAGCGTGTGCCACCACGCCCAGCTAATACATTCTTTTAAACTTTCATAGCTCTTAGAACTGAAAAAGAGGCACTTATATTTTCACAATGTGGAACGACGTATATAAAGTTTATATGGGAACTCATATAAACCTTATATAAGTATATTATATATGCCATTAAACTATATGTAAGTCATTATTCCTACTCCTTAAGTGGTGGCACATACCTTTAATCCCAGTACTTGGGAGGCCGAGGAAGATCATAGGCTCAAGGTCATCCCCAGTAACTTCGTGAGACCCTGTTTCAAAATAAAGGAATTGGGTGTGGTGGTGCACGCTTGTAATCCCAGTACTTGGGAGACTGAGACCAGAGGATCCGGATTCGCGGCCAGCCTCAGCTACTTAGTGAGGCCCTCCGCAACTTAGACCTTGTTTCAAAATAAAGAATAAAAAATAGAGCTGGAGATGTAGCTCAGAGATAGAATGCCCCTGGGTTCAATCCCCAGTACCGCAAAAATAAATAAAAAAGGGCTAGGGAGATCTGGATCGAAGAGCGGGTTCCAATCTGAAAGCTCTTCTCGGACTCATGGAAACCGCCGCTCACCAGGTGATGCTAGAAACAACCACTTCCTGCAAAATGAATCATTTCTTCTTGTCCCACATATGAAGTACAGTCTTCCCTCCGTATCTGCAAGAAAATTGGTTCCAGGACCCCAATATTACAACTGTCAACACCACCAAAATCCTACAATGCTCCAGTCTCTTAAATAATTGGCTATTAAGTCATTGCCATCAATCATGTTGTTGACTTTAAGGAAAAGAAACAGGAAATTGAAAAACCAATAGCTATTTCTGAAGTCTTAACAACTTTGCCAATTGTATGGGGAAAATCAAGACCAATTAAAATTTTAACTAGATTGACAATTATAGTTACAGATCCATCTCACTGCAATGTATTGAGGGCAACTTCAAGGGTCTGGCTATATGATATTGTTGCAGTTTTTCCAAAGACAGAAAAACTATTTCATGTTGCTTGCACACATTTAGATGTAGATTTAGTCTGCATAAGTAATAGAGAAACTACCATTTTACTTCAAAAGACCCCCCATTAATGTGGCTGTCCATGTTGGGCAGTGAGGGACATGGAGCACAGGGGCAGCAGGAGGAGAGTGCACTGGAGATAGCCACAGGACATCCCATCCCCATGACTCCATCTGGAAGTGCAGGAACACTGCTGCAATTGACCAAGGCCTGAGCTTTGAACTTGTCTATAGCCCTGCTATCAAAGACTCCACAATGAGAAGGTACATGATTTCCAATGCCCTGAATTTGATGCAGATCTGCAAAGGAAAGAATGTAATTATATCCAGTGCTGCAGAAAAGCCTTTGGAAATAAGAGGGCCATATGATGTGGCAAATTTAAGGTTGCTGTTTGGGTTATCTGAAAACAATGGCAAGGCAGCGGTGTCCAGCAATTGCCGAGCAGCGCTTCTTCACGGAGAAACTAGAAAAACTGCTTTTGGGATTATTTCTACAGTGAAGAAACCTCGGCCATCAGAAGTGGTTGATGATTCTCTTCCAATTTGCAAAAAAGCTAAATGTGAGAGCTGAAAAGAATGGACCAGTCTCCATCAGCACTATCTTCTTCCATTTTGCAGCTCATCAGCCACAACACAAATAAAACTTTTGCATGAAAAAAAATAAAAATAAAAAAGGGCTAGGGGTATAGTTGAGTGGTAGAGTGTACCTGGTGTAGTACTGGAATCCTCAGTACTACAAAGTACATTATTGCCAAGCACAGTGGCATATGCCTGTAATCCCAATACTCAGGAGTTTGAGACAGAAGGATTGCAGGTTTGAGGCCATCCTCGACAACTTTAATCTTCTGTGGTAACATGTAATAATTATCATGAGATGTTTGTGAAGCCACATAATACCCAAGGATGACCTGTAAAAACTGCTGCAGTTGGATCTCACTGGTGACATATATAACTATGGTACTGCATAGAGCAAGAGGAGAACCAGACTCAGTTGGAACCCTGCTTGTGTCTAGAGTGGAATAGAGTGGAAGATGATTGATAATAGATTTATACATCATCCCTAAATGTGAGAGCTGAAATTTAAGGATAGACTTGCCCAGAAATGCTTTGTCTTATGACAGCCACACTAACAACCCAAATACCCTCTTTTTTTTTTTTTTTTTTGCGGTAATGGGGATTGAACTCAGGGGCATTCTACCTCCCAGCTATACCCCCAGCCCTATTTTTTATTCTTTGTTTTGAAACCGAGTCTCCCTAAGTTGCGGAGTGCCTCACTAGGTAGCTGAGGCTGGCCACAAACCCGGATCCTCCGGTCTCAGCCTCCCGAATGCTGGGATTACAAGTGTGCGCCACCACGCCCGGCCAAATACCCTCTTAACCAAGCATATTTGCATTTGCTAATGAGAAAATGATTCCAAACCGGGCATGGTGGTGCACACCTATAATCCTAGTATTTGGGAGGCCGAGTCTGAAGGATCACAGGTTTGAGGCCAGCCTCAGCAACTTAATGAGGCCCTCGGCAACTTAGCAAGACCCTACTTTAAAATAAAATAGGGCTGTGGGTGTAGCTCATAAGTAGAATGCCCCTAGATTCAACCCCAATATCTCTCACACTCACACACACACACACAAGAAAAGCAAACAAATGATTCCAAGCAATTTTAATTCCAAAGCCAATCACATGGGATTTAAACATAAGCATTCCACTTATGTGCACCCAGTTCCCTAAAATCATCCTATTTGTAAGACAGAATCTGAGCCTAAAATAGAATTCTAGTATAAGCTTTCCCTTCCATATTTCCTATTCCAATATTAGTGGCACTTTATAAATGACAATCATATAGTACCACTTTTATTCAAGGAATATGCAATGTAGTGAGTATTAACATTTTAAGTAAGCAATCTGTTCCATGAATGTTTTATTGGTATGGAGGGGAAGCTTCACTTAATATTATTTTTTTTTTTTGGCGGTACTGGGGATTGAACTCAGGGGCATTCTACCTCCGAGCTACACCCCCAGCCCTATTTTTTATTCTTTATTTTGAAACCGAGTCTCACTAAGTTGCGGAGTGCCTCACTAGGTAGCTGAGGCTGGCCTTGAACCCGGATCCTCCGGTCTCAGCCTCCCGAATGCTGGGATTACAAGCGTGCGCCACCACGCCCGGCTGTTGAAGCTTCACTTACGATTTCACTCTTTTTTTTTTTTTTTTTTGTGGTACTGGGGATTGAACTCAGAGGCATTCTACCTCCGAGCTATACCCCCAGCCCTATTTTTTATTCTTTTATTTTGAAACCGAGTCTCACTAAGTTGCGGAGGGCCTCACTAGGTAGCTGAGGCTGGTCGCGAACCCGGATCCTCCGGTCTCAGCCTCCCGAATGCTGGGATACGATTTCACTCTTGAAACACTTTGTTACACAAAGGTTAGTTGAATCAATACTAGCATACAACCATTTATTGTAAAATAAATTTATTTATGTTATTTATTTATTTATTTTCAGTACTGGGGATTGAACTCAGGGGCATTCTACCTCCGAGCTATACCCCCAGCCCTATTTTTTTTTTATTCTTTATTTTGAAACCGAGTCTCACTAAGTTGTAGAGTGCCTCAACTAGGTAGCTGAGGCTGGTCTCAAACCCGGAACCTCCGGTCTCAGCCTCCCGAATGCTGGGAATACAAGCATGTGCCACCACGCCCGGCTAAATAAATTTATTGATAGTAATGCTATATAATTTATTCCCGATATTTGATGTTACAAACTTTAGGGTCTTTCAGATATGCAGGATCCTTATATGTAACTGGCATAAACCCTGTAAAAAGATATAAAAAGTTCTTCAGAGAAGATAATGAGCAAAATTTTGACTAATTCAATTCAGTTATTTAAGGTACACTTACCCATTATTTGAGCTCTCTTAATTGCTTTTGTAATTTCTTTCTGTTTCTTCCCACAAAGACCTACAAAATTTTAAGAAATGCTTTCTTATCCATAAAAAGGCCAATATTTAAACTTTATAATAAATTTAAGTAAAAGGTTGGTAAAGTCTTTTCGGTAAAAGTCCAGAGCAGTAACTATTATAGGCTTTGTGGGCCATATATTCTCCATCACAACTACCCAACTATGCACTATACCTGAAAATCAACCATGTGGCACTATGTAAACAAAAAACAAAAACAAGTGGCAGATTCGACCTGTCTCTCTATGGATTATAGTTTGTCAACACCAAATTTTAGTCTAGAAATGATTATGATATACTTCACAACATCAAACAACTTTCTTTTTTTTTTTTTTTTCATTACTGGGGATTGAACTCAGGGGCATTCTACCTCCGAGCTATACCCCCAGCCCTATTTTTTTATTCTTTATTTTGAAACCAGGTCTCACTAAATTGCAGAGTGCCTCACTAAGCAGCTGAGGCTGGCCATGAACCCAGATCCTCCAGTCTCAGCCTCCCAAATGCTGGGATTACAAGCATGCGCCACCACGCCCGGCCAAACAACTTTTTTAAACCCAAGTTTCCTATATATGGTAGCCTATAGTTAATCTGTAGAGTCAGACAAATAAAATAGTCTTTTGGGGCTAGAAGAGGCTTTCTCTAAATACCTAGATCCTGTGGTATCTGGTCTAATAGTGATTTATAACACAATTTGAAAACCTTCCATTTTTCTTAAATGTTAGAGGTAGATTAAACAAATTGCTATGATTTAAAAAGAAATACCTGTTATATGCCTTCCATAAATGCATCCAGTAAATGGAGAAATAAACTGGGACAGAAGCTGTGTTTTCAGTTTTATTTGAAGGAAAAAGAAAACCACATGAATACATTTGTTATTCAACTCCAAATGTGTAAATTTCAAGAAAAACAAAACCAAAATCCTTATACCTGACCTTCAAATTATGTCAAGATCTAATAAGTTTTAAAGGGTATGAGATAAAATAGCTCAACCTATTTACAAATCTTAAAATAACAATATCCAGTATAGAAAAAGTCTGTATGACTAAATAACAGATTAATCAGCATAGTCATTCAGTACTAAAGCTATTTTCTTGACAAACCACAGACAGAATGCCAAAATACTGTTGCTTATAAAAAGTTATTAAATCATTTATCATGATAGCCTACCATATACTCACAAAGATATATTAGACTACACTGAGGTCTTTAAGAGATAAGACATGTTGATCCACTTACAAAAATTTATGTTTTATTAACTTAAATACTTCAGCACTTTCTAGGTGCCAGGCACTGTTCTTAGCACTTCACACAATCTTCCTAATATGTTGTAGTTTTATAATTTCTTGTTTTTTCTCCCTCATAGGCAGCAACCACTTTATTCAACTGTCAGTATACTTAACTTCACCACTCCCCACATACTTGCCACCTCTAATTTGCTGAGAGCTTTACAAGAGATAGTATTTGAAGCAGTGATCTGGATAGTGAGGTATAAAGATCAGCTTCAGCAGAGGAGCATTTTCCAAAGTATTCCCACCCACCAACTGAGAGTCACCGCCATGATAAGTTACTGTGCAGACTTAGGGAAGAGAGAAAAGCTGAAATTCTGGTCTGAAATAAAAGTAAATGAGGAGCCAAAGACTCTTAATTGAATAAAATTATCTTATATACAGAATTATAACCAGAATTGAAATTATGAAGTTGCTACACCAGTAGCCTCTACATAAAACCTGTTATAAAACTGATGTGATTCTCTTTAAGCAAGATTAGCAAAGGAGTGAAATCTTAAAAAATCAAGTATCAGAAGGAAGTAAAACAGATCTCACCTGTACATTTTTATAATCTACACGTTTCTCACACAAGATACATTTCTTAAGAGGCTCCTTATAAGGATTTTCCATTGGAACAGGCTAGGATAAAGGAACAAAAGTCTCATAATGTGTTACTTTTTTTGTGTGTGTGTGGTACTGAGGATTGAACCCAGGGGCATTCTACCTCCAAGCTACACCCCCAGCCCTTTTTTTTTGAAACAGTATCGCTAACTTTATGAGAGTCTCACTACTTGCTGAGGTGTTGGAGACCAACAGTGCTCAAGATCTGTTTTTGCAGACTCACAGGTGCATAGAAGTTTGTTTCTGTAGGAATGCAGATTCTCATAACATGTGCTGATTACTGACCAAGGGCAAGAGTACTGTTTTGTCTCAAGATGTTTATTCAGACTGTTACAGTAAGAACTATGTGAATATTTGTTCTTTGAACCACGGACCTGGAGATGATTATTTCACAGAAGCACCCATTGTGAGAAAGCTTTAACCTTGAAGTATACTCTGATGCTCTAAAAAGTATGTAAGGGCTGAGCTGAATAAACTTGGGGCTACAGTATTCACTGACAGTCCTCCTGAATCTATCTCTTGTCTTTCTTTTTCTTAATCCTCACTCCCTGTTTCAGGACCGTTCAACTTTGCCAGGCGGGCACTGGCACTGAGGCTGTCTTCAAACCTGTGATCCTCCTGTCTCAGCCTCCTAAGTACTGAGATTACAAGTGTGCACCATCACACCTGGCTTCATATTTTGTATGAAGCACTTTTTTTTTGCATCAGTCTGGCTAAAGAAGAATTAACTCATGGAGGATTCTGAAACT
Source organism: Graphiurus murinus (assembly GCA_004027655.1). Taxonomy (NCBI): domain Eukaryota; kingdom Metazoa; phylum Chordata; class Mammalia; order Rodentia; family Gliridae; genus Graphiurus; species Graphiurus murinus. Next base: position 28,968 of record PVLC010011446.1, read on the forward strand.
AAATATAATCTTTGTAGGAAAGGGTTTAGGGAGAAAAAAATACAAGTCTGATAAAGTGATTTTCTGCCCAAATGCTTTTTCAAATTATAGATGACTGGCTAGGGATGGTGGCACATGCCTGTAATCTCAGTTTTTGGGAGGCTGAGAAGGAAGATCACAGGTTTGAGGTCAGCCTCAGCTACTTAGTGAGACCCTGTTTCAGAATAAACAATAAGAAATAGAGCTGTGGTTGTAGCTTGTAGGTAGAATGCCCTTGAGTTCAATCTCCAGTACTACAAAACAAATAAATACACACATACATACGTTCCTTATGGCACAAGCCTGTAATCCTAGTGACTTGGGAGATTGAGGCCAGCCTGGATAACTTAGACCCTGTCTCAAAATAAAATAGGGATATAGCTCAGTAGTGGTGTGCTTGCCTTGCATGCGTGAGGCCCCAGATTCAATGACTGTTACCACTGGCCAGCTGAAAAAACGCAATGGTTTGTGAATTAGATAACCAAGATGGATACATAGAGGTGCTAGACAAATCCCCTCACCCCAATTTTTCAAGCTTTCTTTTTTATTTATTTTTTAAAATTTTTCAGCACGGATTTTTATACATTTCTTGAGTACAACAGGGTTACAAAGACAATTATGACATATCAATCATTGTCAGAACACAGATAGCACTACTTCTTTGTTTTCCACTTATAGCCCACATTCTTAGCATAGCCTGGTCAAGCAAACTTTCTAGAGTCATAAAACCATAATCCTTTAGGGTCATATATTTACTTTCTAAGAAGTGGGAGGGTCTTTCATCTACGCATCCTAGGTGCAATCTCCAGACTTTGAGACGCCAATGTAGCCATAGCAGAAGAGTCAGTATAATTACTCATATATGCAGATAGCAACTGCCAGGGGGGGGAGAGGGCCCATCTGGGCTCCCACAACTCCCCCATTTTTATTTTTTTTTATTTTTATTTTTTTTGCGGTACTGGGGTTTGAACTCAGGGGCATTCTACCTCCGAGCTATACCCCCAGCCCTATTTTTTATTATTTATTTTGAACCCGAGTCTCACTAAGTTGCGGAGTGCCTCACTAGGTAGCTGAGGCTGGCCGCGAACCCGGATCCTCCAGTCTCAGCCTCCCGAATGCTGGGATTACAAGCGTGCGCCACCACGCCCGGCTCCATTTTTATTTTAAAATGCACAAAGGACTGTGCCTGTCTTAGGTCATTTCCTACCAGGTGCTTAATCTTACCAGTCATGGGGTCTCGATGAGCCTTCAACGAGCCCTGTCTTAGGTTGATATTGCCCTGAGAAAATCAAACCCGTCATTGACTACCAGGCCCTGTGCGAAGCAGTGCTTGCATTTTTATTCCATGTAAATCAGCTCGTATACTAACATAGGCATTAATCACAAGGCGTACAACGAGTGGTAGAATGCATAAGCCTAGAATGACTATTGCTGCTAATCCGATAACTCCTCCCAGCAAGGAGGTAAACAAGGGCCAGGTAGGCACCAAGGATTGAAGCCGATTTACAAATGTCTTAGCTGTTTCTGCCACTTTAATAGAGATGGGCTCCCATATGTAGATCAAAAGTCTCCTGGTGTAACTTTTTTTTTTTTTTCCAAGCTTTCTTTCTTTCTTTCTTTTTTTTTTTTTTTTGCGGTACTAGGGATTGAACTCAGGGGCATTCTACCTCCGAGCTACACCCCCAGTCCTATTTTTTTTATTCTTTATTTTGAAACCGAGTCTCACTAAGTTGCGGAGTGCCTCACTAGGTAGCTGAGGCTGGCCGCAAACCCGGATCCTCTGGTCTCAGCTTCAAGCTTTCTTAATCCAATTTATATTTTAACACTGGGCTAAGTGCTTTGTATGGGATGATTAGTGTCAAACTAATTACCTTTACATGTAATAAGAAACCTAGGCTGCCAAAGTTTGTACTTTTACTTTAAACCCACAAATATACACACAAGTTAGATGTTCTAGTGTCAAACCTTTTTTTTTTTTTGGTACTGGGGATTGAACCCAGGGGCATTCTACCTCTGAGCTACACCCCCAACCCCATTTTTTACTCTTTATATTGAAACAGGGTCTCAATAAATTGCGGAGTGCCTCACTAAGCAGCTGAGGCTGGCTGCGAACCTTCGATCCTCTTGTTTCAGCCTCCCAAGTACTGGGATTACAAGCATGCACTACTACGTCCAGCTCTAGTGTCAAACTTTAGTTTCTTTGTGTGTGTGTGTGTGTGGTACTGGGGATTGAACCCAGGGACATTCTACCTTCAAGCTATACCTCCAACCCTATTTTACTTTTATTTTGAAACAAGATCATGCTAGGTTGATGAGTGTCTCACTACTTGCTACCAAACCTGGCTTCAAACTTTAGTTTTGATCCCTCATGAAGGTAACCCACCAAAAGTCATAAGTAAGACAAAGTTAGGACAATCTCTTTGTTCAATGATCTATAATTTTTCTGTCCACCCAAACTACCTTTTTAAATTCCCAAATCACATGTCCTTATTTTTAATATCTAGGAAGAAAAACATGGCATTACAGAAGCCAGACTTTCAGGAGTCTAGGAATTTCCTTACTTCAAAACTCACTTAAGTGACTATAATCAATGAATTATAATTTCAAGTCAGGCATGATGGTGCACGTCTGTAATTCCAGCACTTGGGAGGCTGAGGCAGGAGGATCTAAGGTTCATGGCCAGCCTCAGCAATTTAGCAAGACTATCTGCAACTTAAGTGAGACCTTGTTTCAAAAAAACAAAAAAATAGGGCTAGGGGTAGGGGTATAGCTCACATTAGAATGCTTCCAGGTTCAATCCTCAGTACTGCAAAAAAATTTAAAAAAAAAAATCCAAAATTAGATATGTTTTGTACCATGGCTGAATTCCAACTGGCTATAAAATAAAAGAATTTGGTCATACTTGCAAATGTCTTACTAACACAAAGGAAAAAAATTCTTACCAGGTCCTCATTGCTGGTTACTTGTTTGTATTGTGAACAACCTCTTTTCCATAGTACTGCAATTAAACGGAAAAAGCAATAAACCAGTTTGTTTGTTTTTTATTAATTGAGTAGCTAATAAAGATTTTTGTTTTAGCTAGGCACAGGGGCACATGCTTGTAATCCCATCTACTTGGGAGGCTGAGGGAGGAGGATGGCAAGTTTGAGGCCAGCCTGGGCAACTTAGTAAACTTCATCTCAAAATAAAAATTTTAAAGGACTGGGCATGTACTTTAGTGGTGGTGTACTTATCTAGCAGGTGTGAGGTCCTAGGTGTGACCTCCAGTACTGAAGAAAAAAAAAAGCGATTTTTTTTTCTAGAGGTAAGATGAATCAAGAGACACAATATAAAATATTTTTCTTCCTATAAGCACAATAACTGGTTAACAATATTTAAATGTGGGGCGTGATAAGACAAATGGGTGATTCCCAGGACTCGGGATAGGGTACATATTTTCCCACCCATAAAATCTCTCACCTGCTCTTTCCTGACATTTACTTTTTCATCAAACAGTTAAGAGACAGATTGTAATGCAAATACCACAGAAACAACAGAAAGGTACCATCATACCAAAAGGAAAATGAGTAATGATTCTCTCCAGAGTAGTTGATAGATGAAATTGCAGAAATTATAGACTCAAGGGCCTTATGTCACAATTTTGCTCTGATCTGTGATCTTAGACATCTGGAGTTTGCTGCTGGGCGACTCTGGAAATGTCCCTTTCCCACCAAGTTTATCTGCTAGTCTTGGGCATGTCCCTGTCTTCTGTGTGTGTTGCGGGGGGGAGTACTACCTCTGAGCTACACCCCCAACCCTTTTTATTTTGTTTTAAAACAGGGTCTCGCTAGGTCGCTGAGAGTCTCGTTAAATTGCTGAGTCGGCTCTCGAACCTGCCATCCTCCTGTCTCAGCTTCCCAAGTACTGGGATTACAGACATGTGTCTACGCACAGCTGTCCTTGCCTCTTTAAAAGAATTATTTCATTCATCCCTTTCCTTTTAGGTTTAAAATTATTTTATAGGAGTTGACTAAACATCTCACGTTTCTCTCAGCTCCAAAACGTCATGGGCCATTACAGATTCCCACCCATTTTGGAGAAGCAACTACCATCTCGCTGCTAACAGTGACAACTCCACCGACCATTTGGGCCAAGGCAAAGCTGCAGTGCTCCAGTGGAAACTTTACCCGCGTGAGTTCCAAGATCCGTGAGGCTGGCAGTAGCAGTTACCCAATGTGTCCATTTCTTCCTTCCTAGACCATTGCAAACAGCAACCATAGCCGCCATGGTTCGTCGTTCTTCCTCTTCCTTTCCTTTCTTCAAATCGTCCCGATAGGTCCCTTCCGGTATTCTTCCCCGGTTGGCACGAGCACTCCATTCAAAGGTTCCGTGCGCAATCACTGGGTCGCGAGGGAGTGGGCGGTTCAGTCGGCTAGGGCGGCACCTTTAGGTTCCCGCCTTCACCAGTCGTCACGTGACGCTTATGACTGACAGAGGAGGCGGCGGCACCTACTCATGCGCCCCAGCTTCGGGTCTGAGAGCCCTGGGAATTAACTCGGGGTCTTTACCAACGGTGGATGGAGATCCGAGCCCAGTTTCTCGTGGTTGCCGCCTCCGCCCAGCCCTACACTTGAGTGTGGAGGCTGGGTCATTGGGGACGACGTCGGGACCGAGATCTTGGCTTCAGCCATGGAGGATGGCGGTTCCCACATCCGCCGGCGGGTGTCTGTCCACAAAAGGAGCCGCCCTAGCCTAGAGAGCAGGTTTCCAGTCTCCACCGCGGCCGAGCTCGAGCCCGGGGATGCGCAGGAAGAAGAGGAGGAAATAGTGGCTGGGAGCCCGCGGCGGAAAAACTTGGGCGTGCAACCGATCGAGGTACATCCACATCAACTCTCCAATTCCCCCCGAGCGCCTTGCCTAGAACCACCTTTGGGGCGGTGATCCACACCTAGACCTCTTGCTTCCTCTTGCTTCACCCCACTGAGTGGGGTGGGAGACCAGGCATAGAAGGCTTGAAACTGCAAAATTGTGGCAGTTTCACCCCAGGTGCAAACAATTTACCAGTTACATAATGCCTTCATTTGCTTCTCTTGCCTTTGCTGCCGCTGTTAATTGACATTTGTGCAGAAAATGACAAGACCATGACGCAGACCCGGACTTCGAAATTACTACTGCACCCATTTTACTAATAAAATTCGTTTATTGAAGACTCATTACGTGCTGGTTTCTTCGTTAAACAAGCTAGATTTTACGACAGAAATCAAGCCCTGAGAAGTTGAGAAACTACAGTTCTGACTGAATTCTGTGTGCTTAATCGTTTCATTATATTGCCTCCAAGTTGCCATGTCCTCTGTTGAGTAGACCACCCAAGCCACTGTGCGCACTCAGTCTCCATTACAAATTCAAAACAGAGTTTCTTTGCAGTAATTAGGGGTACAACCATGATTTATTGCAGGCCAGTCACTGTGTCATACATAGCCTGGAGGAGAGTCCTGCAGTTAACAGAAGCTTCTAGTGAACTGACACCCCAATAGATATCTATTATTCTTGGTATTGTTTAAGGATTTAACATGGGTTTAAGAATTAGAATCCCAGGAGCTAGGGATGTAATGTGTTAGAGAGCCTGTGCCAAGCCCTGGATTCAATCCCAGCACCAAATTAAATAAATAAATAAATAAGGATGATTTAGAATCCCAGTATTACCACAACACCCCAGAAACACTGTTTAGGCAAATCAATTCACCTTTTTGGGCCTCCATTTCTTCATCTGTAAAATGGTGATGATAATATCTATTCATAGGACAACTTATGTATAATTATATACTTGGTATAGCCCTAGGTTAAAGCTTTTATTCTTAATGAAATTGGAATTGTCCATAAGTATTTCTATTTTCTTTCCAGCATAATGACAGTGAAGAGGACATGTTTGGTGACTATGATAACTTTACTGAAAACTCCTTTTTAGCTCAAGCTGAAGACCTGGAACAAAAATATATGCAACTTCCTGAACACAGAAAACATGCTATAGACTTTGTCACTGAAGATCTTTGTTCAGAAAACATCAAAAACAAACTCAGTGTTACTACTGTAAGCAACTTTGCTGAGTATAAAACTGATAAGCACACAAAGAACCAGAGTGGGAATGAAGATGTCCCTGTTGAACCTGGAGTTGATCTTTTGTATGATTTGCCTTCTTCTCAGGTTTTGTTCTTTGAAGCTTTGCAGAATTCGGCAAATGATTTGGGCAATCAGTCTAAAGAAAGGAATGAGAACTCATCCTCTCACAAGACAATAAATGAAGAATTGCCCTGTAATCACAAAGAGCAACCCCAGCAAAATGCTGAATTCTCTTCTACAGCCAGAAGTAATTCAGATATGAGTAGGAGAAAAAGTATTAAAGATCATCTAAAAAGTACCATGACTGGAAATGCCAAGGCCCAAACACCAGTATTTTCTAAGAGTAAACAGCTCAAAGAGACTCTCCTATCTGAAGAAATTAATGTTGCTAAGAAAACAATTGAGTCATCATCAGATGACCTTGGTCCTTTTTATTCATTACCCAGCAAAGTGAGAGATCTTTATGTTCAGTTCAGAGGAATTGAAAAATTATATGGTAATGTCTTTTGCTGGAATGAAAACAAATATTTCCATCATGACCATAATATTAGTACAAATCAATACAGGCAAATGCTTCCATGATCTTATTTCTGATCTTGAAAAATCAAAATATGAGCCAGGCATGGTGGTGCATGCTTGTAATCCCAGTACTTGGGAGGCTAAGACAGGAGGATTGCAGGTTCAAAGCCAGCCTCAGCAATGTAGCAAGACTCTCAGCAACCTAGTGAGACCCTGTTTCCAAATAAGAAATAAAATCGGGCTGAGGGTGTAACTTGGAGGTAGAATGCCTCTGGGTTCAACCCCCAGTGCCACCACACACACACACACACACACAAAATCAAAATATCAGATGTTTCAATCTCCCATCCCTATCTTTTTGGTTTTGTTTTTGTGGTACTGGGGATTGAACTCTATTTTTTATTCTTTATTTTGAAACAGGGTCTCACTAAGTTGTGGAGGGCCTCACTAGGTAGCTGAGGCTGGCTGCGAACCCGGATCCTCCGGTCTCAGCCTCCCGAATGCTGGGATTACAAGCATGCACCACCACGCCCAGCTTCCATCCCTATCTTGTCTCTACTTAACCTCTTTCTTTTCCTTCACAATTATACTTCCCAAAGCATTATTTTTTCTCTCAAGTAATTCTCCAGTATACTTCAATTCTGGATTCTGTGTTCTTGCTTAAGATGTAATGAAGCCTTAATGCTTAAGATTAGAAGGATATGGTGGCACACGTTTATAATCCCAGTACTTGAGAGACTGAGACAGGAGAATCACAGGTGCGCAGCCAGCCTCAGCAATTTATGCCCTCTGCAACTTAGTGAGACCCTGTTTCAAAGTAAAAAAATATATAGGGCTGAGGGTGTAGCTCAGAGGTAGAATACCCCTGTAATCCCAGTATTTGGGAGGCTGAGACAGGAGGATTGCAGATTCAAGGTGGCTCAAAGATAGAACACCCCGGGTTCAAATCCCAGTACCACAAACTAACAAAGAGTATAGCTTTTATTTTTTATTTTTTATTTTTTAATTTTTTTTTTTTTTGCGGTACTGGGGATTGAACTCGGGCATTCTACCTCCGAGCTATACCCCCAGCCCTATTTTTTATTCTTTATTTTGAAACCGAGTCTCACTAAGTTGCGGAGTGCCTCACTAGGTAGCTGAGGCTGGCCGCGAACCCGGATCCTCTGGTCTCAGCCTCCCGAATGCTGGGATTACAAGTGTGTGCCACCACGCCCGGCTAGAGTATAACTTTTAAATTGTGAAGGTCATGGTTTAAGAAATAATGGTTTGTATTACCTTGGAAGTAGATGTTAATTTCCTTCTGTTTTTCTCCTAGTACCTTGTTCTTTTTTGTTTTGTTTTTTACAGTACTGGGGATCAAACCCAGGGGTACTCTACCACTGAACTACATCCCTAGCTGTTTTTATTTTTTAACTTTGAGATGGTTTCACTAAGTTGCTGAGACTGACCTTGAACTTGTGATTCTCCTGTCTTAGTCTCCTAAGTAGCTGAGATTGTTGGCATGTGCTTTGTTCTTTGTTTAATCTGCATCTTCTGTCAGAATAAATTCCCTGAGGACAGGGCTCTACTTTTGTAACTAGCACTGTGCTTAGTACACTCTAGTAGGTTCTCAGCTGCTGAATATATATGAATACATTTTCAGCCTCCTTATGAATTCTGGCCCTATTACTTTAACATTTAGTTCCTTATCTATAGAAGGGGGGAAGGCAGATGTGGTGGTGTATGCCTGTAATCCCAGTCTTGGGAGACTGAGACAAGAGGATCTCAGGTTCAAGGCCAGTCTCAGCAACTTAGGGAGACCCTGTTTCAAAATAGAAAGGTGTGGAGGTGTAGCTTGAAGGTAGAATGTTCCTGGGTTCAATTCCCAGTACCAAAGAGGTGGAGGGCAAGGGCTAATAACTGTTTCACAAATGGTATTCTTTGCAAAAACATGCCAAATTGATGTTGCTAGTGATTGTCAATAATTAGCATTGGTAGCTTCTAAGTTGAAACTTTACTAATAACAAGTTCTTAATTTCTTTTTACTTGTATATCTGGCTTAATAACATGACCAATTTAAAGTGTAAATACTTGTGCTAATTTTCATTAAACTAAAGCAGAGATGGTCTAGTATAGACCACCAAAGTGTAGACTGTAATATCAGTGTGACCTAGAAATTTATTGAAATGTACATTCTAAGGCCTCACTCTATTACATCAGAACTTCTAGGGGTAGGACTTGGCAATGTGTGTTTTAACAAGCCTTCAGGGGATTCTAACAGGTCTAAAAGTTTGTAAACCTCTGGACTAGCAAAACTTACACTGTTCCTTTTGCCTTTTTATCATCGAATTATATGCCTAATGTGTTTTATGTAAGTATTGAGAACTAAGTATTCTTTAATTTGAGAAGATAAGTGATATTCCTAAATAGTAATTGTTTTTGTCATCTTATACCTGAAAAATATGAGTGGGATAAAATGTGAATGTAGTTATGTTGGCACAAATATCTGCAATTTGATATGATGATTAGTCACTGGTACAAATATGAGATTTTTTAAATGTGTATGTACCAAACCAGGTGAGGTGGCATATGATTGTAATCCCAGTACTTGAGAGGATGAGAGAGGACAACTGCAGGTTTGTGGCCTGCCTCAGCAACTTAGTGAGGCCCTGTTTCAAAATTTTAAAAAATAATAAATAGGGCTGAGGGTATAGCTCAGAGTAGAATGTCCCTGAACACCAAAAGAGAAAAAAGTTTATTTATCAAATATTAAGTTTAGCACCAGGCATGGTGGCGCATGCTAGTAATCCCAGTATTTGTCTTTTTTTTTAGCTGCTATGGATTGAACCCAGGACCTTGTGCACATTAAATACACACTATACCACTGAGTTATACCTCCAACCTAGTATTTTAAAAATATATTTAAAAAAATCATTGTAAATATTTTAAATTCACCAAATAAAACACAATAAAATCACTTGTAATACCATCATTTAGACACAACTGTTTTAGTGCCATTCATTAAAAGAATTTTTTTTTTTTTTTTTTTCGGTACTGGGGATTGAACTCAGGGGCATTCTACCTCCGAGCTATACCCCCAGCCCTATTTTTTATTTATTTTGAAACCAGGTCTCACTAAGTTGCGGAGTGCCTCACTAGGTAGCTGAGGCTGGCCGCGAACCCGGATCCTCTGGTCTCAGCCTCCCGAATGCTGGGATTACAAGCATGCGCCACCACACCCGGCTCTAAAAGAATTTTTAAAAAACAGATTCAATCCCAACTTTTTTTTTTTTTTTTTTTTTTCAGTACTGTGGATTGAACCCAGGGGCATTCTACTTCCAAACTACATCACCAGCCCTGTTTTTTGTTGTTGTTGTTTTTGTTTTTGTTGTTGCTGTTGTTTTTAGTTCTTTATTTTACTAAGTTGTGGAGAGCCTCACTAAGTAGCTGAGGCTGGCTGTGAACCTGAGATCCTCTGATCTCAGCCTCCCAAGTACTGGACTTACAAGTGTGTGCCACCATGCCTAGTTCAACTTTTATGCACAATTCTTTTCAAATATACATAATTGGGTTTATATTCATACATTTATAATTTTTTTACTGAACATATATAAGTGAACATATGTAGATTGTTAATATATAGATTCCCCCCTTTTTAGTACGAGGGATTGAACCCAGGACCTCAGATACGAGCATTCTAGCTGGGCGTGGTGGCGCACGCTTGTAATCCCAGCATTTGGGAGGCTGAGACTGGACGATCCGGGTTCCTGGCCAGCCTCAGCTACCTAGTGAGGCCCTCCACAACTTAGTGAGACCCTGTTTCAAAAATAAAGAATAAAAACTAGGCTGGGGGTATAGCTCGGAGGTAGAATGCCCCTGAGTTCAATCCCCAGTACTGCAAAAAAAAAAAAAAAAAAAAAAAGATTCTACCACCAAGCTATATTCCAGCCCAATTTATTTTATTCTGAGACAGGGTCTTGCTAAGTTGCCCCAGACTGGCCTTGAACTTTTGATCCTTTTGCCTCAGCCTCCTGAGTAGCTGGATTACAGGCATGCATTCTATGCCTGGCTATAGATTCTTATTTTGTAAGCTGCAAAGAGTTATGTGATTGTGCATTGATTCATTCAGCCTTACTCCCCCCCACCACCACAGCACTTTGTTGTCTACAATGCTGTGAGGAACATCCTGTACATAGTCTACATCCCCTTTTATTTCTGTAGATGTAGAGTCCTAGAAGAAATACTGCTAGATTAAAGGTAATGTGCATTTTTATTTCCGATATTGCTAGGTTACTTTCCAAAAACATTGTAGCAGTTTATGTTCTCATTCTAGTCAGCTCTGGATTTTACAAGTGTGGGACACTTTTTTCTTGGTAGTTTATTTTGACAATCCAATAGATTGTAATTGAGCATCTTTTATATATTTAGTGGCCATTTGCATTTCTTCCTGCTGTGAAATGTCTTATGTGGTTTGTCTTTTTCTTTTTTTTTTTTAAATCACAAGATACTGATACACATTTTGGAGATTTTTTTATTATCTATATTGTCAAATTCTAGAGTGGCTATAGTATTTTCCACACCATGTCTTGAATCTGATCTGTTTTCATGAGTACCACTTTGCTAAATTGTAGTAATGAACTCATTCATTCCAATAAGTAATTCTAGTCTTATAATTTAAACAGTCTTAGAGCCATGAGTGGTGGCACACACCTGTAATCCCAGTATTTAGGAGGCTGAGACAGGAGGATTGCAGGTTTAAGACCAGCCTCAGCAACTTAGTGAGGCCCTGTTTCAAACTAAAAAATAAAATAGGGCTGGGGGTGTAGCTGGGAGGTGGAATGCCCCTGGATTCAATCCCCAGGACCACAAAAATAATTGAATGAATGAATGAATGAATAAATTAAATAAATAAATAAATAAATAAGACCATTCAAAATTCTGGTCCCAAAAGAGTTAGTTGAAGTATGTATTTATGCAAACCTCATAGATTTGTTTCTCTCCTCCCACTGTTTTTCTCACAAATGGCTCTTGGAATAAATGAGGAAGGCAAACTTATATAATCTGTTTACAAAACATAAGAGAAGACCTTAGAATTCGTACAGTATTAAGGACAGGTTCTTATATTGTCTTTTTGCTCCTATGTTATCCTAAGTGATACCCCCTGTCAACCAAGCTGCTCCCTGTCTAGCTAGAATAGTTTTGTGTGTAATGTGGTGCTGGGGATTGAACCCAGGGGCATTGTACCTCTGGATTACATCCTCACCCCCTTTTTTAAATTTTTGGATTTGAAACAAGTCTTGATCAGTTGCTGAGAGTCTCACTACTAAAGCTATCCTTAAACCTACAATCCTCCTGTTTCAGACTCCAAAGAACTGGGATTACAGGGATCTGCCACCATGTCAACCTCCCTGCTAGAATCTGTGTGTGTGTGTGTGTGTGTGTGTGTGTGTGTGTGTGTGTGTGTGTGTAGCTGGGGATTGAACCTGGGGGGGGGGGTTCTACCTCTGAGCTATATCCCCAGCCCATTTTATTTTTTATTTGGAAACAGGATCTCACCAAGTTGCTGAGAGCCTTATGAAGTTGCTGAGGCAGACTTTGAACCTGTGATCCTCCTGTCTCAACCTCCCAAGTACTGGGATTACAGGTGTGTGCCACCATGCTAGAATCTGACACCTAAGTCTGCAGGTGATAGATCATGAGATGAGCTAGTAGCCCACCCTGATAGCTAGGCCAGAATTAGACTCTCACTGGCCATGCACATTCACCTTTGGGACTTTTGACACTTAACATTGATTATAATTGTACTTAACCCTGACCCTCGGAGGAGAATGCCACAAAGAGAGAGCTTTGTTATTCCTTTTTATATTTTTATTGGTGCATTAGTCTCACATCATAATGTTGTTCGTAGTGGTAGTGGCACACGTGCACACAGTACTTGGTGAGCTTTGCCCACCAAAGAAGAGATTTTTTTTTTTTTTTCAAAGAAGAGATTTGACTTTTTTCTTTTTGGAAAACTTTTTTCAGATTGAGAACATGAGGGAAATAATGCCTGTTTTCTTTTTCTCTCTCTCTATAATTCCACAGAATGGCAACATACTTGCTTAACACTGAGTTCTGTGCAAGAAAGAAAAAATTTAATATATTCCTTGCCAACAAGTGGTGGGAAAACCCTGGTGGCGGAGATTTTAATGCTGCAAGAACTACTTTGTCGGCGGAAAGATGTTTTAATGATCCTTCCATATGTGGCAATTGTCCAAGAAAAGGTGTGTTTAAAAAATGTTATTTGCTAATGTTATTGTGACATTAAGATCTAAACACTGCCGGGCGTGGTGGCGCACGCTTGTAATCCCAGCATTCGGGAGGCTGAGACCGGAGGATCCGGGTTCGTGACCAGTCTCAGCTACCTAGTGAGGCACTCCGCAACTTAGTGAGACTCGGTTTCAAAATAAAGAATAAAAAATAGGGCTGGGGGTATAGCTCGGAGGTAGAATCCCCTGAGTTCCATCCCCAGTACCGCAAAAGAAAAAAAAAAGATCTAAACACTAATATAATGACTTTATTGACTGTGAAGAAGTATCTCTTCATGATGGAGAATTAATGTTTTTATGATGTTCAAAAGCAGCGTGGAGTGCTTATCTAAAATCTCTTCAAATACTAATAACCTATTGTAGAAAGTGTTATTTTTTTCTAAACTGGCAGATTGAATTTATTACAAATGTTCTGTTAATATTAGCCTGCTTTTTCAACCAGAAACTAACCAATTATTTTATCAAAATATATGTTTTTGGATGCTTTTTGACAACAAAGGAAACAGTTGGAATTTATTTTCACATTCATTATGTAGTTTAAAAGTTGCATTTAGCTGGGCATGTTAGTACACACTTCTAATCTCAGTACCTGGAAGGTTGAGACTGGAGGATTGCAGGTTCAAGGACAGCCTCAGCAAGAAGCAAGACTCTGAGCAAACCTAGTGAAACCCTGTTTCAAAAACAAAAATAAAATAAAATTTAAAAAGGCTAGGTGTGTAGCTCAGAGGTAGAATGCCCCTGGGTTCAATCCCTAGGACTTTAAAAAAAAAAAGGTTGCATTTGTTTTGCAGAGATGAACACCTTATTTTTATGTCTAATCTGTGACCCATTTCCATTGACCAATGCTATTGAAGCTTTTAAAAAAAATCTCTGTGGGCACTTAATATTTAGAGTTCTCTGTGGGTTTTGTTTGTTTTTGCTGTTGTTGATTTCAACCAATATTCTAGATTTCAGGTTTGTCAAGTTTTGGTGTAGAACTTGGTTTCTTTGTTGAAGAATATGCTGGAAGCAAAGGAAGATATCCTCCAACTAAAAGAAGGGAAAAGAAATCACTATATATTGCCACTATTGAAAAAGGACATAGCCTGGTGAACTCCTTGATTGAAACTGAAAGGATTAGTAGTCTGGGTCTGGTTGTTGTAGATGAGGTTGGTTACTATTTTTATAATTTATCAACATTTTATTATATTAATATACATATTTATCATTCTGGTTATTATGGTGATCTATTTAGTGTCCCTATAACTAAAAGTAACTTGTCAATATAGAGTCAGTTCAAGTAAAGACATTCTATACTTGGTAATTTTTTTTTTTTCAGTACTGGGGCTGAAACCCAGGGGCATTTTACCTCTGAGCTACACTTCCTGCCCTATTTTATTTTTTATTTTAAAACAGGGTCTCACTAAGTTGCAGAGGTCCTCACTAAGTAGCTAAAGCTGGCCATGAACCTGTGATCTTCCTGTCTCAGCCTCCCAAGTACTACTGGGATTGCAAGCATGTGCCACAATGCCCAGCTTCATACTTGGTAATTTTAAGTTTGGTTTTGTGCCAAAGTGTCTCCTGAAGTGTGAATATGTGGTGAGTAAACAATTTTATAATAGTACCTATGACTCTCAGAAATGTCAGGGTGTGCTGGGTGTGGTGGCACACACCAGTAATACTAGTACATGGGAGGCTGAGATAGGAGGATCACAGGTTTGAGGACAGGCTCAGCAAGTAGTGAGACTCTCATCAACCTAGTGAGACCTTGTTTCAGAATAAAATAAAATAGGGCTGGGGGTGTAGCTCAGAGGTAGAATGCTCCCAGGTTCCATCCCCATTACCAAAAATAAATTTAATTAATTAATTAATTAATTAATTAATTAATTTTAAAAATATATCAGGGTATTGCTCCCAAAACATTAGCTTAAAATATCGGTGAAATAATATATATGTACTGTAGTTGTTGTATCAAAAATGTTGAAAAGTGATAAAGCAAGAATTATGTGTTCTTTCCATACAAATATATTCATGTTTTATATGAGTATTATGTGAGAATTGACTTCTCTTCCTTTTTCTTTTAATCTCAAAGTTGCACATGCTTGGTGAAGGGAGCCGTGGTGCTATACTGGAAATGACTCTAGCAAAAATCCTCTACACTAGCAGTAAGTATTTATTGACTTATAATCAAAAGGCCTAGCTATAAATGATTTGATCCTATCACTAGATTATGGAACCTATAGCAAGATCCTTAAGCTCTCTGCTGTCCTTTTTTTTTAATTTCTGAAGTAAATGTATAAATTTTGTTGGAAGAATGGATGGATGCATAGAATTTTGAAGCTAAATGAAATTGGCATTTGAGGAAAACCTTGATTATTGTCCTACACTCACGAGCTATGTGTGCTGTGCCACATCGCTCAATTGTGTTTCTTTCTTTTTATTGTGCTTTCATTGGTGCATTATAGTCTCCCATCGTAATGTAAATCATGTTGACAGTGACATACATACACACAGCACTTGGTGCCCCCCCAGCCTCCCCATTTCCCCCCTTCCCTATACAGAGTACTGGGATTGACATCTGTATATTCACATATGTACACATAGTGGATGGTAGTATTTTCATTGTGAACCTCATTCTCCCCCTCCCCTTCCCTTAGACCACTTCCCTGGCTCCAGTGAGGTTTCTCCTGCATTATCTGGAGTCCCTTTGGTATCCCAGTTACTCCCTAGCTTGCACATAGTAGAGAAAACATATGACCCTTCACTTTCTGTGACTGGCTAAGCTCAACATAATGTTCTCCAAATCCTTCCATTTTCTTGCAAATGACATAATTTTGTTCTTCTTTATTGCTGAGTAGAATTCCATTATGTGGATATCCCATAATTTTGTAATATATTCATCTGTTGATGGACACCTAGGTTGTTTCCGTAATTTGATTATTGTGAATTATACTGCTGTAAACATGGGTATGCATTTTTACTATAGTTCTCTGATTTCAGCCCCTTTGGAAACATACCCAGGAGTGGTATAGCTTGATGTATCCATTCCCAGTTATCTGAGGAATCTCCACACTGATCTCCATAGCGGCTGACTAGTTTACAATCCCACCAACAGTGTAGAAGATTTCCAATTTTCCCACATCCTTGCCAACATTTTTTTTTTTTTTTTTTTTTTTTTTTTGCGGTACTGGGGATTGAACACAGGGGCATTCTACCTCCGAGCTATTTTGAAACTGGGTCTCACTAAGTTGCGGTGTGCCTCACTAGGTAGCTGAGGTTTGCCTTGAACCCAGATCCTCTGGTCTCAGCCTCCCGAATGCTGGGATTACAAGCGTGTGCCACCACACCCGGCTCATTTATTGTTTTTTGACTTCTTGAATATTATCATTCTGATTGGGATTAGATGAAATCTCAGTATGGTTTTGATTTGCATCTCCTTAATTGCTAATGAAGTTGAACATTTTTTCATGTATCTATTGGCCATTTGTATCTCTTCTTTTGTGAAGTGTCTATTCAATTTAATTGCCCATTTCTTGATTTTTTTTTTTAGTGTAGAGTCTTTTTTAAGTTCTTTGTATATTCTAGATATTAGCTATCTATCAGAGAGATAGCTGGTGAAGATCTTCTCCCATTCCGTGGGCTTTCTCTTTAGACTCTTGGTGGTTACCTTTGTTGTGAAGAAACTTTTTAGTTTAATGCCATCCCACTTACTAATTCTTTTGGTTTTTATATGGAATTTATGGCTGATTTTTCTAGGTCTGTGAAGAATGATATTGGTATTTTGATAGGGATTGTATTGATTTTGTAGATCATTTGAGTAGAATGGCCATTTTTATAGAATGGCCATTTTTTTTCTCTTTTTTTTTTTTTTTTTTTTTGGTACTGGGAATTGAACCCAGGGGCATTCTACCTCTGAACTTCTGAACTACACCCCATTTCTTTATATTTTTTATTTTGAAATAGGGTCTCACTAAATTACTGAGGCTGGCCTTGAACCTGTGATCCCCCTGTCTCAGCCTTTCAAGTGCTGGGATTACAGGTATGTGGCACCACGTCTGGACCAATCTTTGTGTTTATCTATAAAAATGGAAATAACAATGGCACTGAGTTGATGAGATAGTTGCGAGGATTTATTTATATTAAAATTATTAAATCTGTATTTATTGACCTGGTGTTGCAATACTTTGTTTATGGAATAATTATTAAGTATAAAGATCAATTCTTGCAATGGGGTGGGGAGATGCTGGAGATTAAATCCAGGGCCTCAAGCATGCTAAGTGCATGTTCTCATACTGAGCTACACCCTCAGCCCCAGAAAATTATTTCTGAAATTTTGATAGCAACTATATTTAGGCAGATTGTAGCACTTTATTTTTATTTTTTGGTACTGGGGATTGAACCCAGGGGCATTCTACCTCCAAGTTATCGCCTCCCACGCTCGACCCCTGCCCGTGGGGGCCCAAAGAGAGAGAGGCGACAAAATGGTTGCTGGTTCAAGCTTCTTTATTGTTCTCTTTTCCTCCCCTCTTGCACTCACTCTCTCTTGTACACACTCTCTCACACACATGCTCTCTCACACACATACACTCTCTCTCACTTTCCTATGCTCTCTCTCACCCCGCTGGAGGGCCCTGCTATCAAGCCATGCAGTAGGAGGTGGAGCCGGAGGGGGAGCAACTTGGGGCCAATCATAGACGTGATCACGAGGTTACTGCATGCCCTTCTCTATTTCTCTTATGCATGCACTATCTGTCCACGAGCTCTGACGTACTGGTGCATGCACACTGACGTGGTACAGCCCTCCTCCAGGAAGGTTATCACCTGTCAGTCATCCAGCAGTCAGCCGCCTCTGGCACCTTGCCAGGCGCCTTCTTGGGCCAGGCCTCCCCGGGCCTGCCGGGTAAGACCCCAACATCTCCCCCCTTTTGTTTATATACAAAGGCTGTAGATCGTGCCTGTCTTAGGTAGTCGGTCTACAATCGCTATCCTTACCCGTCATCAGATCAGTGGTTTTAGGACCACCTTCCTGTCTTAGGTTGGTATAGCGTCGAGCCCAAACTTACCCGTCACTGACTACCGATCTAGTATGTTAAGCCACACTCCGGGGAAGAAGTCAGCCTCAAGGGCTGCAAGTGCTTGTACAATCACTTGTTGTTACTGTATTTGGCTGACCCACAGACGACACATGCACCAGCCTGACAATGGCTACTAGGAACAGACCAGTTCCAATAAGAATGACACGGAACTTGTCAAGATGGAAAATCGTTGCTCCCCCGGGCTATGTCTACTCTACAATCTATGGGTTAGTTGGAAGTG